>JAKOGI010002547.1:5000-100000 GCA_029747015.1 Carnegiea gigantea
CAGAATCAGATCAACGAGCTACTTATGCTGAAAATCTCCAATCTAACAAAGCTCCTTTTATAAGACCTCTGCCCACAGAACACATAACAATCTCATCCACCTTAATGGATAATCCCCTAAAACTTTCCTATGTTTACATAACTCAACCAAGCATTAGTTACATACTCACCCTGCTAATACCATTGCAGAAGTGACACATTCCCGTCCAAGACACTCATTCTCAAATCGATGAGACTTTGAGCTTCGAACGGCTATATGTCCACATTGCACAACTATTATGTGGATAGAGGAAAGGGTTAGAAATAGTAGTATCACAAACTCGAAATTCAATTTGTGTTGTCAAAGAGGATAAGTTAGTCTGCCCTTACTTCCATAATCACCTCCATTCCTTGAATCACTATTGTCAAACCAACATGTCCTTGACAATTGTAGAATCTATAACTCTATATTCTCATTCACTTCCATGAGGGGGGGAGGATTGATAGTGTTGAACTAACTGTATAAAGTTTTGTTGATAACAAATCCAAGTGTAGCATACTTGCTTGAGTAATGTTGTTCCAAACAAGCTCTCCAAACAGGTCCTACACAGTTGTTTGTATTGATCCTACTTACCTGTTCTGTCTACTAAATGTTGAGAACAAGTTTTAAGAACAGGTTCCAAGCTTCAGTGACACAAAGATCAGCACACAACAAATCTCGACAATAGCTGACTAAGTCTTAAAGACCAAGTTCCTACATTCAGCGATACAAGATCACCCGAGTAATCAAGGTGACCAAGGTGTTTGGAGTTGCACATCCATCCTCGACAAGATGACTAATTCTTACAACAAGAAGTCTCGATTTGATTTAGGTTTTATCTTTTAGATTCTTGTTAATATGCCAATCTTGAAAGTCTCAATCTAACACTTCTTGAAACGGTTTTCGAGATTTGCTTCAGAACACCATTTCCAAACAACCCTGCAAACAGGGTGCCTAGGGTGTTCCTGAAACTGCAGCGGCCACATCCGTTTTACCTGAAAATTTCTTTTGGTTGGCTGGCTGCTCTAAGAATCCTTTTATGAAATCCTAGGCTGATTAGTTAAGTCCTAAAAAGATTATTATTTATTATATATATGTAGCAGATTGCAAAACTATTTTTGCTAGAGATTTTTTCAAAATCCGAAAAATCTTTATTCCTTATTTTTAGGCCATGATTGATTCAAATTTTGAAACCAAGATTTGTTATCCTTTTTTGGGCTAAATTACACGGCTATATTAAGTGGCTAATCAGTTTTTATCCCGTGAGTATCAAATCCCTATATTTTAGGAGAATCTTATCTTCTTTGTTCCTAACCGTTGGAAATCTGAAGAAATCTTCTAAGCTGCTAAAATCAGAAGATTTTTCTATCTTTTTTGAAGGAGTTAGCCGTTGGGTTGCTTGCTTAAATAAGAAAATCTTTTCACTCCTTTCGGCAGAGATACACAAGGGAAAAATCGGTTTTTTTCACAAACACATTGAGATTTCTGGAGCTACATTTCAAAAGAAAAAACCGTGACAAGATTGTGCAAAAATTGAGCCTTCAAAACTATTGGCATACTAGGAGTTCATTGTACCTTACATCTGCTTCAGTCAGAAGCACCCCAGTAAGGTATTTTGTATCCTTGATCTCAGATCAAAAGTGAGTGAGTGTGTCCTTAGTCGTGTGAATTTTAGACGTGTCCAATCTAGAGAGATTTGGACGTGGTGTAACCTGTCTTAGAGAAGAAGGTTACATGGGTTACAAGTTGTAACAAAGCGTGTTACTTTTGTAACGTGTTCAGCCTGTTAGTGAAGTGGTTAAATCCTACACGAGGTAGGTCGTGGTTTTTCACACCTCAGTTGGGCTAGAGGTGTTTTTCACGTAAAAATCGTGTGTGCTTTATTTCCGCATTTATCTACTTGATTTTCGCTTCTGAACCAATTGGGAACAGCCACTGCAAACAAGGCCCAAGACTGTTCGTCATTCAGAAACAGTCTCTGCAATCAGGGTCTAAGGCTGTTTGTCAGTAAATAGGCGAAAATCGGACACCACAATTCACCCCCCTTGTGGTCGTGTACTCTTAGAATTCAACAAGTGGTATCAGAACAGGTTCTCTTCTAAAAGGTTAACACCTTGAGAGATTCTGAAAATGCGTACACCATAAGGCATACTTGAGGACCAATCCATCACTCGACCACCCTATTTCAATGGCCAACACTACAGTTGGTGGAAGAACAGGATGGAGAACTATATACAAGCTGAAGATTACGAGTTATGGATGCTCATCAAGAACGGGCCCCTTGTTCCCACGAAAGTTCTTGAAGATGGAAAAAAGGTTCCCAAAGATCCTACTGAATATGATGCTGAGGATTACAAGAAAATGGAAAAGAATGCCAAGGCCAAGAAACTTCTCTATTTTGGCCTAGGACCCGATGAGTACACTCGCATCTCAGAATGTGAGTCAGTTCGAGAAATATGGAATGCTTTACAAGTAGCTCATGAAGGAATAAGCCAAGTCAAACAATCACGCATTGAGTTACTCATGAGACAATACGAGTTGTTTGATATGGGTAATCGTGAGAATGTGATGGATATGTATACCCGCTTCACTCACATAACAAACGAGTTAAAATCCCTGAGAAAATCCTTCACCACTGAAGAGTTGGTAAGGAAAATTCTAAGGATTTTACCTCGATCATGGGAAGCCAAGGTAACAGCCATCCAAGAAGCCAAAGACATGAACAAGATCACCCTAGAGGAGTTGATTGGTAATCTCCAAACATACGAACTGAGAAAAAATTCTCAACAGAAAGAGGAGATGAAGAAAGATCGAGGACTTGCCTTAAAAGCACAAGAAGATGATGATTCTGATCTTTAAGAAATTCTTCAAGAAAGTCAAAGAAAACAACAAAAGGAAGGATTTCAACAAAACCAGAAACACCCCCCGAGAACAGTTTACTGGTTTTTCAAATGTGGCAAAACAGACCACATAGTGAAACTGTCCCTTACTTCGAGAAGAGCAAGAGCACGAACACCCCAGGAAACAAGGTAAAAAACAAGCTGCAAACAGTTCTGGGAAACGATTCTCGAAAGCAATGCTGGCTGCCTGGGGTGACTCCGCTGAAGATGAAGAAGAGTCTGAAACTGATGAAGGTGCTGTAGCTCTCATGGCACAAAGTGACACGGATTCAGATGATGAGTCAACAAACAGCCTTACTGATCTCAAGAACAAGGTACGTGGTCTCAATAAGGCAACTCTTGAAGAATTGTTGTATTCATTGATGGATACTTGTGCAGAATTGAAAAGAGATGTCCGAGACCTAGAACTAGAAAATGAGATCCTCAAGAGTGAAAAACTCGAGGTTGAAAAGAAAATATCCTTTTTACACCAAAACTTCAAGGAATCCTTGATCCTGAAAGAAGAGACTCACTCTGTTACTTTAGCCAAAGCAGAAAAGGAATCCCTAGAGTTGAAAGAAAAGGTTGAGTCCTTACTTGCTAAAAAAAAGAACCTGTTGGCGAAAATAAAAAAATTGGAATCTGATCTCGCCACAAACAGGCTATGGAACAAGTCCTCAAAAGCGCTTGAATGGCTAAACACTCACACAGTCAAAATAAAAAGGGACTAGATTTTGCTCCTAAAAGGACCTCTTACCCAGTCAATAGAAAGTATATTGGATTACCTGAAAATTTTGTTTGCTTTTATTGTGGTAAAATCGGTCATTATCGATACACTTGTCCTTCAAGAAGGTATGCCATTGAAAGAAATGAAGGTTATGTAAAACAAATCTGGATTAGGAAAGATGATATTTATCTGTCTAAAAGAATGGGACCCAAGTGGATCTGGGTTCCCAAAACTAACCCTTGATTTGTTTTGCAGGCTGAACTGAGAGAGAACAACCCAGCAAACAACCCAGCAAACAGCCTAGGGAACAACCTTGAAAACAAGCAGTTGTGGTATGTTGATAGTGGGTGTTCGAGGCATATGACCGGTGAAAGATCCAACTTTCTCTCACTTACAGCTTCGGATGGTGGGAATGTGGCGTTTGGAAACGGCAAGTCTGGGACAATTGTCGGTATAGGTAGGGTTGGTGAGTCCCATTCCCACTCAATTGATAATGTCTATCTAGTTGATGGCTTAAAGCATAATCTGCTTAGTGTGTCCCAACTGTGTGACAAGAACAACATAGTAGTGTTCTCACCAGCACGTTGCTTGGCTATAAACTCAAACACAGGAGATGTCGTGTTAAGGGGGAAGCGTCACAAAAATGTTTACAAAGTATGTATTTTCACACTTCCCCAAAACAATCTGACTTGTTTGAGCGCTCTAAATGATGATATAATGCTCTGGCACAAGAGACTAGGTCATGCAAGTCTCACTCTTTTAAACAAACTTGTTTCTAAAGACCTAGTTGTTGGACTACCTTCCATCAAATTCAATGATGACAAGGTTTATGAAGCTTGTGCAAAAGGCAAACAAGTCAGATCGTCTTTTAAATCAAAAAATTGTGTTAGCACTACCCGACCTCTCGAAATGTTACACATTGATCTATGTGGTACTATGAGGATAGCAAGTAGAGGTGGGAAGAGGTATGTGCTGGTTGTAGTGGATGATACTCTCGATTTACTTGGACCCTGTTCTTGGCATCCAAGGATGAAACTTTTGAGAATTTTATTGCCTTTCTCAAAAGGGTTGAAAGGAAAGTAGGACACTCTTTAGTTAGTTTAAGGTCTGATCATGGTACTGAATTTAAAAATGCAAGCTTTACAAACTATTGTAATGCACATGGTGTTGATCATAACTTCTCAGCCCCAAGAAAACCCCAACAGAACGGGGTGGTTGAGCGTAAAAATCGCACCCTAGAAGACATGACTAGAACAATGCTTATTGCTAGTGGTCTTCCTAGGAACTTTTGGGCAGAAGCTTTGAACACATCATGCTACATTACAAATAGATGCATGATTAGACCTATTTTGAACAAAACTCCCTATAAACTTTTCAAAGGTAGAAAGCCCAACATCATGCATTTAAGAACATTCGGTTGTAGGTGTTTTGTGCATAACAATGGGAAGGATGCCTTAGGGAAGTTTGATTCTAGGAGTGATGAGGCAATATTTCTCGGTTATTCCTCACATAGTAAGGCATACAAAGTGTTTAACAAAAGAACCTTGTGTGTTGAGGAAAGTGTGCATGTGCTTTTTGATGAATCTAACTCGTTGAGCAAGAATGATGCACAGGAGGAAGGATTTGAATTACGTCTTGTTCGAAAAGAAGTGTTGCACCAAGATGAACAAGGTAAGAACACCGTGGAGAAAACGGGTCCTGAAGCTGTTCCTCAGAACGGCAGGCAAGGTGAGGACCAAACAGGGGGAAGCAACGTTGAACCCTGTTCGGGACAACACCAGTCTAGTTCCTCAGGAAAGGCCTGCAAACAGGTGCAGGATCAGGCTCAGGAGCTGTTTCTGAACCTGATTCTTCAAGTATCCAAGCTAGAGTAGAAAGTGTGTCTATGGATCCCCTAACTCCACGACCTTGGAAGCATCATCGTTCACACCCCCTTGATCAAATCTTGTCTGATATAAATACTGGGGTGCAAACGAGATCTAAGCTTAAGAATTTTTGTGCTTTCTATGCATTTCTCTCTAACATTGAGCCAAAGAATGTTAATGAAGCTCTTGCAGATGCAGATTGGGTCACAGCAATGCAAGAAGAGCTTCACCAATTTGAAAGGAACAAGGTATGGCACCTTGTACCCCAGCCTGCAGATAGAACAATCATTGGAACCAAGTGGGTGTTTCGGAATAAGCTGGACGAGTCCGGAACAGTCACTAGGAACAAGGCACGGCTGGTGGTTCAAGGCTACAATCAGGAAGAAGGGATCGATTATTAAGAAACCTTCGCACCTGTTGCTAGGATTGAGGCCATTCGTATCCTAATAGCCTTTGCAGCTCATATGGAGATCAAGCTATATCAAATGGATGTCAAAAGTGCATTCCTAAACGGATACCTTAAATAAGAGGTGTATGTCAAACAACCCCCTGGTTTTGAAAACAGTGAATTTTCAAACCATGTTTTTCAACTTGACAAAGCTCTTTATGGTCTAAAACAAGCTCCTAGAGCTTGGTATGAACGATTGTCAAGCTTTTTACTTAAAAATGATTTTAGAAGAGGTAAGGTAGATAACACCTTGTTTCTAAAATCTAAGGGGGAACATCTGTTGATTGTCCAAGTATATATTGATGACATCATATTTGGGGCAACTCATCATGATTTATGCAATGAATTTTCAAAAATGATGAGGAGTGAGTTTGAAATGAGCATGATGGGTGAGCTTAACTTCTTCTTAGGCTTACAGATAAAGCAAACTTCAAACGGCACCATGATCCATCAACAAAAGTATATTAAGGAACTACTTAAGTATTTTGGAATGGAGTCGGCCAAGCCCATTGATACTCCCATTTTGCCTTCTACCAGGTTGGTAATGGATGATGGGAGTCCCTCAGTTGAGGAGAAACTTTATAGGGGCATGATAGGGTCACTCTTATACCTTACCGCTAGTAGGCCCGACATTGTTTTCAGTGTTGGTTTATGTGTCCGTTTTCAGTCTAATCCTAAAGAAACTCACCTTAAGGTTGTTAAACGGATACTAAGGTATTTAAAACATACACCTGATTTAGCTCTATGGTATCCTAGAAGTTGCAATTTTGATCTTGTTGGATATGTTGATGCTGACTATGCAGGCTTCCTGGTTGATAGAAAAAGCACCACAGGTATGGCTCATTTTCTTGGACCTTATTTGGTATTTTGGGCAACCAAGAAACAACATTCAGTTGCCATGTCCACAGCAAAAGCTGAATATGTTACAGCTGCTTCATGTTGTGCTCAATTACTGTGGATAAGACAACAATTCAAAGACTTTTGTGTTGACACTGGATGCATACCTATTTTTTGTGATAACACAAGTGCAATTAATATTGCCAAAAATCCGTGTCAACATAAAAGAACTAAACATATTGACATACGTAATCATTTCTTAAGAGACAATGTTGAAAAAGGGTTGATCTCAATGAATTTTTGTGCCACAGAAAACCAAATTGCTGATATATTCACCAAGGCGCTAAGTAGAGATCAATTTGAGAAAAATAGACTTGAACTAGGTTTGATTAAAACAACCTAAGTACCCTGTTCTCTCCCCCTATTTATAACTTTTATAGGTTGAAGGTACAATGTGTTTAATAAAAATTGTTTGCAATCAATTCTGTGCTATTTTAGTATATGTGCATTATTTGCAGCTGCTGGCATCCGTTTAAATTTAATATGATTGCCTTTATTATCTTGTTACCGTTGAATCTCCTCCAAGATCAAGCAGCAAGAACAGGTATGCTCCTTGATTGTTAGTATGTGAAACAAGTTGTGTCTAGCCTTTAAATTTTCCTCCTTCCCGAGGCATGCGCGGGCGGCTAGTAATGATCTACCCGTTGTAACGGGTAAATCTTTAAAGATTTGGCATGCTCTCTCTCTTTAAATCTCCAAATCTTTGCCTCTCTCTCTCATCACACCTCTCTCTCTCTCTCGAATACCTGGCAATTTCCTTTCACTCAAACCCTAATCTCTCTCCAATTCTTGCTCAAATGGCTTCCTTCAACGGCTCTGGAAGTTCTGGTTCAAAATCTCAAGGGTAGCAGGACACCCGCACCAGCCTCACGAACAGGTCCTGCCCCTGTTGCCTTCTCGCCGTTTTTAATGGCGATTCTAGAAGGTAAACCTTCCACTCCTCCTCGCCCAATCAGCTTCAAACCGTTTGGATTTTTGAAGAGTGTCGACCTGAAATCAGTGGGCTTGGGTTTGAAAGATATTCCCTACCATTTTGGTTGGGAATTGGTGGGGTTTGAGGGATCGACTGTTTGTCCCCTCACTGAAAAGAACTTTGCTTCAACTGGGGAAATTGGTGGCAATCTTGGGTCCCAAGATGAAGCCTTTGAGTCCCATATTGGTTTCTTTGATTTCTCTGAGCCCTATTCCTTCGGGCTATTTCCTGAAAAAGAAACAGTACCCGAAACAGGGTCTGAGTCCTATGAGGAGGTGTTTAACGACGATTTGGGAGTTGGTCCTTAAGGAGACTCGGCTGAGCAGTCTCTTGAGGCAGGGAGAAGTAGTGGCATGGACATCCCCCCTGTAGCAACCGAATCCGTGACTCCGATTCCTCAATCCGGAGAGAAGAGAAAAAGGGTCAAAACAGTGGCTAGGCGTAGCAGAACGCCTAGATCAAGGCCACAACCAAGGCCTCAAACCTCAAAAACCTCATCCCCCTCTCCTCCAAAAACTGCCCAACCAACCCGTAAATCTACCCGAATTGCTTTTCAGTCTACTTCGCGTACCACAAAATCAACTACTCCGGTAATAGAGGAAATTTCCTCTTCCTCTGAGGATTCTTCAGATTCCTCTGCTACTGACTCCGAGAACACCCTCTTTGAACAGGGGACCCCGGTGTTCTCTGAGTCCTCAGAAGAACAAACTCAATCTCCTCCTCCTCCTTCCAAGAAAACCTCCACTCTCCCCCCTCGCAAAAGAAAGACCTCTACTGCTCCAGTCTCAAAATCAGCTAAACCCAAGACTGCTTCTTCTGTTCCTCCCCCCAAAAGAGCCAAAAAGTCTATTGCCTTTCGTGTTTCTACCAAGATTGCGCATCTGCTTAAGCGCAATGTAGTTAGGGGGAAGATAGTGAGAGTTCAATTTTTCGAGGAACAGGGGTTGGGGGTGTTCCTACAGAAGCTGCGTGCCCAGAACTGGCTGGACCTCTTCACGAACACCCAGCTGAGGTGTTCTGTACCAGAATTGGCTGAGTTCTATGCCAATTGTGCTGTCACCGAAGGGATGGTGACAAGTAAAATTGGTGATACATAGGTGCAATTTGATGCACAAACTCTGGGTACGATTTTGGGTGTTCCCTCACTTGGCTTTGATGTGTATGTGAGGGAGGATAAGTCTGTCCTAGGGATAGCCAGGCTGCTGGAGCTTTCACAGCGGTTGAGTCAAAACCTGGGCCTGCAAACACCCACATCCGTGAAGAAGGGTGAGATGACCTCTGTGCACCAACTGCTCTTTATGTTTGTCATAAAGAACATCATCCCAAGAGGTCAAGGTAAAAACCAGGCTGATGCTCTTGATCAGTGCCTGGTGGATCTTTTGGATAGGGAGGAACCCATCAACCTTCCTGTTCTTACGATCCGCCATATTGGGCGTATTACAAACACCACCCGGGCACATGATCTTGGGTATGGTTTTCTACTGACGAGGGTTCTTGAGCACTTTGGGATAGAGCTCAAAAGGAGGGTGGCTACTCAAGTGATTGATGAGATAGGGAGTGACACCCTCATGGGGTGTGGATATACTCTGGCTGAGGGCTCGGTCTCCAAACAGGGGAGCCGAACACCCAGACCTCCTGTTTCTGGGAGGTCATCAGTCAAAGTTGAGGCTGTTTTAGAGGATAACTCCCGCCTCAAGGATGAGCTCACAGCCGTCAAGGCTGCCCTGGAAGAAGAGAAGGCGCTATCTGCCAAGCGTCATGAAGATCTCCTTGCCCTTCTCTCCTCCCTCGCTACCAAACTCCCTCCTCCGCAGCCATAATCACCCCTTGTAACCTGTTCTCATCGGATGTTTCCTAGAGTTCTCTTCCCCGTCTCTTTCTGTGTTTCCTTTTTTTTTGTATTCCACCTTCCGGACTTTCAATGACATATCTGGTTCTGTTATATCTTGCTTATCTCTTGCTATGTCTTATGTGATTCACTTGCAAACACCATGTTCTGACTGTTGTTTGTACCTTTTTAATGATGCCAAAAGGGGGAAGATAAGTGGACCATTGACCTAGGTTGAGTTGAACGGTTGAGTCATTAGTCTTTATACTTACATATGTTTTTTGACTGACCTAGCACCTGTGTGGATATATATCAGCACTCAAGGCACTTACGAAAATAAAATCTTTTTCTTGTCAATATGGTCACTTGGTTTGTCATCATCAAAAGGGGGGAAATTGTTGAACTAACTGTATAAAGTTTTGATGATAACAAATCCAAGTGTAGCATACTTGCTTGAGTAATGTTGTTCCAAACAAGCTCTCCAAACAGGTCCTACACAGTTGTTTGTATTGATCCTACTTACCTGTTCTGTCTACTAAATGTTGAGAACAAGTTTTAAGAACAGGTTCCAAGCTTCAGTGACACAAAGATCAGCACACAACAAATCTCGACAACAGCTGACTAAGTCTTAAAGACCAAGTTCCTACATTCAGCGATACAGGATCACCAGAGTAATCAAGGTGACCAAGGTGTTTGGAGTTGCACATCCATCCTCGACAAGTTACAACAAGAAGTCTCGATTTCATTTAGGTTTTATCTTTTAGATTCTTGTTAATATGCCAATCTTGGAAGTCTAAATCTAACACTTCTTGAAACGGTTTTCGAGATTTGCTTCAGAACACCATTTCCAAACAACCCTGCAAACAGGGTACCTAGGGTGTTCCTGAAACTGCAGCGGCCACATCCGTTTTACCTAAAAATTTCTTTTGGTTGGCTGGCTACTCTAAGAATCCTTTTATGAAATCCTAGGCTGATTAGTTAAGTCCTGAAAAGATTATTATTTATTATATATATGTAGCAGATTGCAAAACCATTTTTGCTAGAGATTTTTTCAAAATTCGAAAAATCTTTATTCCTTATTTTTAGGCCATGATTGATTCAAATTTTGAAACCAAGATTTTTATCCTTTTTTGGGCTAAATTACACGGCTATATTAAGTGGCTAATCAGTTTTTATCCCGTGAGTATCAAATCCCTATATTTTAGGAGAATCTTATCTTCTTTGTTCTAGCCGTTGGAAATCTGAAGAAATCTCCTAAGCTGCTAAAATCAGAAGATTTTTCTATCTTTTTTGAAGGAGTTAGCCGTTGGGTTTGCTTGCTTAAATAAGAAAATCTTTTCACTCCTTTCGGCAGAGATACACAAGGGAAAAATCAGTTTCTTTCACAAACACATTGAGTTTCTGGAGCTACATTTCAAAAGAAAAAACCGTGACAAGATTGTGCAAAAATTGAGCTTTCAAAACTATTGGCATACTAGGACTTCATTGTACCTTACATCTGCTTAAGTCAGAAGCACCCCAGTAAGGTGTTTTGTATCCTTGATCTCAGATCAAAAGTGAGTGAGTGTGTCCTTAGTCGTGTGGACTTTGGACGTGTCCAATCTAGAGAGATTTGGACGTGGTGTAACCTGTCTTAGAGAAGAAGGTTACGTGGGTTACAAGTTGTAACAAGGAGTGTTACTTTTGTAACGTGTTCAGCCCGTTAGTGAAGTGGTTAAATCCTACACGAGGTAGGTCATGGTTTTTCACACCTCAGTTGGGCTAGAGGTGTTTTCCACGTAAAAATCGTGTGTGCTTTATTTTCGCATTTATCTACTTGATTTTCGCTTCTGAACCAATTGGGAACAGCCGCTGCAAATAGGGCCCAAGACTGCTCGTCATTCAGAAACAGTCTCTGCAATCAGGGTCTAAGGCTGTTTGTCAGTAAATAGGCGAAAATCGGACACCACAATTCACCCCCTTCTTGTGGTCGTGTACTCTTAGAATTCAACAGATAGTAACAATCACCATAAAATTGGATCTTTACTCCCCCGATCTGGATTACATCCAACGTTTGCGCAGTTGTACATCTACGACACTAGCAATGAATTATCAAACTGAATGACTGAACTTAGGGCATCTAATCGTTCTAGCGTTAGATATGGCATTGTGCAAGGGTTTCAATAAATGTAGGATTCAGTTAATCCGTATGTTGTTGTATTTAGAAGAGCTTGCAACATGCTACGTGACCATGACGAGGTTTTTGATTTGCAAATTCAAATCATCTAAGCGAGAGAGGGCCGACAATATATTAGGCCCACTGTAGAAGAGGTTGTTGGACTATTAGTTGGGGATGGAACTGAGCACTTTGGATCCTGGGGTGTCATTATTCAAAAAATAGATGGAACCTTACAGAGGATAGAAGAGATTCATCCATTATACATGCCTTTACACTATCCTCTTTTGTTTCCGTACATCACTGATGGATGGAGTCCAGACATCCTAGGAATGACTAACTCCAGTACCTTAAGATCAACGGTTGCAATGAGGGAATTTTATGCATTTCATATCTAAGATCAAGTAGGTGAATCTGTAGTCATTAAGAACAGTAGTCGGTTAGGCTAATAATTCTACGTAGATGCATGGGCTGCCATTGAGCAATATAGCTTACATGGCACCAAAACCATCAAGGTCGCTTGCGGATAGAATTGTATAGTGGCATTCAAGATGCACTTAACGCAGGTAACGTTAATGCAGAATCAATAGGGCGAAGATATATTCTGCTATCTTCTTTCACTGGAGGGCCACAGTATATGATGCAGCATTATCAGGATGCATTTGCAATTTATCGTGCACTGGGGCCTCCTGATTTCTTCACCACATTTACATGTTGTCCAAGCTGGCCTGAAATCACTAATGAACTATTGTCTGGTCAACGATAAGAGGACAAACTAGATCGAATAACTCGAGTTTTCATAATTAAGTTACGATAATTACTCGATGATTTTAAGACAAAAAAAATCTTTGGAACAGTCATTGCTGGTAAGTTTATGACATTATCATACACATTATTTTCCCTTAAAATATATTCAATGTATTAATTATACATACTGTATCTTTTACAGAAGTATATATTGTTGAATTTCAAAAGCGTGACCTTGCCCATGCTCATATTCTCTTAACACTAGCACTGGAAGATAAGCCCACATGCCCAGAAAATGTTGATAGGCTAATTAGTGCCGAAATTCCTGATTAGACTATGGACCCTCTAACATATAATACTGTCATAAGATTTATGATACATGGCCCATCTGTATCATGTTTGATTAACGGAAAATGCTCAAAATATTATCCAAAAAGATTTTGCAATCAAACAATGTTTGATGAGCATAGCTTCGCCCAATACCACAGGCGGCGCACTACCCAACAAGTGGTCATGAATGGTAGAGAGATTGATAATTAATGGGTGGTCCCATACAATAGAGATATATGTGTAAAATATGATGCTCACATCAATGCCAAATGCATCGCTGTCAGTAGCATGGTCAAACATCTATATAAGTATGTACATAAGGGTCATGATCGTGCTACTATTGTCACTGAAGGCAATACAACACATCACGATAGTGAGCAACCTCGGCCACATAGAGAAAGGAATGAAATCAAGGAATTTTTGAATTGTTGCTACGTACCTGCAGTTGAGTCATGTTGGCGGATTTTTGAGTTCAGCTTACAGCATCAATGTCTTTCTGTACAAAAACTTTAATACCACTTGCCTGGAGAAATATTAGTCATGTTTAGTGACAAAGAAGACCTCTTTAGTATTGTAAATGAACCAGAAGCACAGAAAACAATGTTGACAATGTGGTTTAAAGTAAATAAAGAGTACCCAGAAGCTCGACAGGCTATGTATCTTAGCTTCCCTGTGCAAGGGGTATAGAATCATTCTTCTAAAAGTTAGACGATCCGTCAAAAAGGTTCTTCAATTGGTCGACTTCTGTTTTTGTATCCAAATTGTGGTGAATGATATTATTTGAGATTGCTTCCTACAAAGGTCCGTGGAGCAACTTCCTTTGAAGATATTCGTACCATACATTGTGTCCTACACCCAACATTTAAGTTAGCATGCATGGCATTGGGGTTGCTCGATGATGATGGTGAATGGCATGCTGCCTTAAATGGAGGCCTCAACCTAGGCTTCAGGTGTTCAACTACAAAATATGTTTTACTCCATATTGATGTTCTCTGAGATTGCTAACCCAGTAAAGTTGTGGGATGCACATTGGGCGCATCTAACAAATGACCTGCTATATGCCATACGATGGCAAACAGGAATGCCAGATATGGATTTATCATCTACCGAGCTCCAAAATTTAGCATTACTTGAGATAGAACATATCTTGAATAGAAATAAACGATCACTACAAAATTTCCCTCTAATGCCGCTCCCTTCTATCGAAGCTGCAGTTTATGCAACGAATCGGCTTATTATTGATGAACTTGATTGTGATACAAATCTGGAAACATCAAGATTTGAAAGCTTCGTAAAAGTGTTGAACTCAAATCAATATCATGTGTATAGATTAGTCCTCGATACTCATAATAGAGGTGAAGGGCGTTTGTTTTTAATAAATGGTAGTGGTGGCACGGGAAAGACGTATTTATGGAATACCTTAATCTCTAAGTTCTGATCAGAAAAGCATGTTGTCCTTACTATAGCATCGACAGGAATTGCTTTTTTACTGCTACCCGGAGGAAAAACAGCCCTTAGTGTTCAAAATACCCTTACAACCTGATGAGACGTCAGTTTATTACTTTGACAAGAGATCTGGACGTGCAGATTTTATCCATGAAATAACATTGATTGTATGGGATGAAGCACCAATGATGAATTATTTAGCCTTTGAAGCAGCTGATCGTCACCTCAAGGACATATGTGATAATCAGAATGCTTTTGAAGGGAAACTGGTCCTTCTCAGGGGAGATTTTAAACAGATACTTTCCGTGTTTACACACGGAAGTCGCGAATCTATCGTTGCCACTACTTTCCATCTAGCAACATTTTGGAATGAATGTAATATTATGCACTTGCGTATAAGCATGAGGCTGTAACGAACATATGAACCCAAAGAAACTATGCGAATTGTAGAGTAATTTGCTCGATGGATATTACAAGTTAGGGAAGGTCAAGTGCAAGGAATTCCTATTTCAGATGATGAAGAGCCTAATTAGATTAAGATATCGGAAGAATTTCTCATATGGAATGACGAGGATTGTCTGCACAATTTGATCACATCAATTTATCATGATTTTGATAGTAAATATGAAGATTGGTCATATCTTCGTGAACGAGGAATTCTTGCACCAACAAATGATGATGTTGATGAAATAAACACAATCATGTTGTCTATGCTCCCTAGAGATCTAAAAAGCTATTTGAGTTATGATACTCTTTCGAACGCTAACGATTATGGTCCTTTAACGGGCGTAGAACCTCCTAAATTATTGCATTCATTAAAGATTTCTGGGTTGCTAAATCACTTTTTAGATCTCAAAGTCGGTGTGCCTGTTATATTATTAAGAAATTTGAATCAGTCAATAGGGTTGTGCTATGGTACATGATTGATTGTCAGTAAGTTGGGGGACAGAGTGATTGAGGCCAAAGTAATATTTAGATCAAAAGTTGGAGAGACTGTCCTAATACCCAGAATCAATTTAACCCCATCCAATCTTTCAGATTTACAACTTAGAAGAAGTTAGTTCCCTCTAAAACTGGCGTTTGCAATGACAATCAACAAAAAGTCAGAGGCAAACATTGAATAGAGTTGGCGTATACCTTCCAAAGCTCGTGTTTAGCCATGGCCAACTTTATATTATACTGTCATGTGTTTCATCCTCTTCTGGATTAAAAGTACTGCTTTATAATAAGAGAGGAGTTCCAGTAGATGTTACAAAAAATATGGTGTATAAGGATGTATTGAACCATTTGTAGATTATTATATCGTACAATTTATTTAATTCACCTATTACATTCTGGATGCTTGGTTAATCTATTTTCAATCATATAATAATAGTGTTATTTATAGTAATATACCTTCCTTCACAATTACGATGTGTTCATTGCATTATTATCATACCATTCTATTTGGTTTTATTTTTTTAAATATTACAGATATGTCAGCTTTAGCACATATGTCTATGCCTATATGCACCATCAACCGTTACAATAGATCTATGACATTAATGGTTTGACTCATGCGAGTAATGTCTATTTGAGTATATAGGCAACGTACATTATGGAAAGTTATATTTATGAACTACCAGGTATTGGATTATTGTGTTGAAAAAATTCCCTAACATATACACCTATGTTACTTACGAATGCACTTGATTATTTTATAGTGCAGTGAGATACTCGTAATCATAGAAGCCAATGTTGATATTACTCGATGGAGACCGACACTCAGTGTTGGCAATGTTTACCACATCTCCGGACTCTCAGTTGATGCTGCTACAGATGGCGAATGGAATGTGGTCACCAATAATTACAAATTGGTTTTTACACTGAGAACGAGACTTCTTGGCGTCATTGATGATTGTTAGGATATTCCCTACTACCACTAACCACCTTTTGTGTTGTTCATCGATGATGTATAC
Organism: Carnegiea gigantea; assembly: GCA_029747015.1. Taxonomy (NCBI): domain Eukaryota; kingdom Viridiplantae; phylum Streptophyta; class Magnoliopsida; order Caryophyllales; family Cactaceae; genus Carnegiea; species Carnegiea gigantea. The sequence goes on from JAKOGI010002547.1 coordinate 21,272, forward strand.
TTTCAAGGGAATCATTTTCATCCTTTAAACTCAACTTCAAGGGAGGTAAGTCTCATACAAATTCATGCATGGCAAGGCTCTTCTTTGGTTCCATTATTTGAATTTCATGACAAAAGATACTTTATGGAGTTTTATTTGAACTTCAAAGTGCCTTTTCCAAACGGGTTTTCCAAATGGGGATCAAGAGTGCCTTGCATTTCAATAATGGAGACCATCATGCCCAAAACCCTAATGCCTCTGGAGAAGTCAAGGAAGGTCAGAAGAAGGCCAAGGAGGCCAAGGAGATCGCAAACATGGTCCGAAATGCCTTAAATCACAGCCCCCTTTTCATGCCCAATTCGACCGAGCACATGTCCAGCTTTGTAAGTCTGTTGCAGCAAGAAATAATGGGCAATTCTCATGAAAGCCTTCCCCTTATTCAAGCTTAAAAAATAAGCTTTCCAATAAGAGCAACCACGCTTTATTTGGAGTCCATTTGGTTGGTCATCTTTAGCCCACAAAATAAAGTGCTGAAATCCAGTCCAGTTTGGGCAGTCATCACTCTTCGTCCCATACCTTTTAAATGGCTGATCCAAATGTAGTGAAACCACTTTCCTTAGAAACTAGACTCTTCATGCTTTCCAGGGAATCAAGAATCATCGAATTTGGATCACAAACCAGAGAGATATGCCCATTTGAATCTGGCTAAGCTGCAGGTGTGAACGCATTAATGGCAAACGCGTAAAGCCTATGTATTTGGTCTCTTCGGCCCTTTGCTGCATTCTTCCCCTTCCAAGCTGCATTCCCCCTTTCTCCCAAGGCTAAAGGCGTGTCAATTCAAGTGGGAACATGCATCTTCAAGGCTGTTAAGTTCGTTTCACTCAAGCAAACACCAACCGGACACACCTCTTCATAACCGTGTGCATGCTTTCTATAGTTACTTGTATTTTGCTTTCTTTTCATTTGTGTCTCTTCATAAGAATGCTTGTATCTTTTCAAGTGTGAGGCCAACTCTATATAAAGGCTATAAACAGAGTTGTTTTGGATCAAGTCATTCATCAATTAAAAAGTACAATTCAGATTTGAGTTGAATACTCTTTTCTCAAAATCCCTAGTTCTATATCTTGAGAAGTGGCTCCCTCAAGTGGTGTTCTAGGTCCCTTTATCTCAACTAGGTGGTGATTAAATTTTGTATCCTAATTGGTTTAAGGGATTGCCCAAGTTCTTGGCTAGAGTGGCTCCTCTTTGTGGATTATCTCTTGCTCAAGTTCTTGTTCTATCCATTTCTTTCCTCACTTTCACAAAAACGAAAACACATACTTTCATCTTGCTTGGCCATTTGGGTGCTCTTATATACACCATTTGGTATCAGAGCTAAGGTTGCCATTTGACCAAGTTTGTAGCCCAAATACATTTCCCAAACAAAAACACAAAAACAACACAAACCAGCAAAACCGTGCAAAAACTGAGCATCCGCAGGCAGAAAGTTGGCACGTCCCCCCCTGTGCTCCCAAGCACGATCGTGCCACCCTTGTTTTTCCTACATTCTGCAAGGTAGCATTCAAGCACGGCCCCGCAGTGCCTGGCTGCACGACCGTGCCCTCCCTCCTCTTCTCCAAAATAGCCTTTTTCTAGCCTAAACACATAACCCACAAAGAACCCTTAAGCATTCATCCATTATGATTTCTCTTGGGAACTTAGGAAAAGAGATTGCTTTGATTGAAAAGGAGATGGTCATCCTTGAAACTCCAAAGTTTCGTGGCCAAAAAGAAGATTTCCCTTACTGGATTTCCAAAGTGGATCAAGTCTTAACTCGCTACAATATTGACGAGCAAGAGAAGTTTAAAGTGGTTATCAAGAAGCTCCGAGGCCATGCGCTTGAATGGTGGGAAAAGTACAAGTATAAGAGGAAGAAGAGAGGGAAAAGTAAGATCACAACATGGGTTAAGTTAAGAGGTAAATTAATGGATGCTTTCGCTCCAACCTCTTACTTACATAAGCATCCTTTTCTTTCCTTTGGGGTAAACGGCTTTAATTCCTCTTCTAAAAACCTCCATTTCAACAAGGCAAGTCCAATGAGTGCTTGTAACTCTAGCTCTACTTCCTTCTTTTATTTGGAGAAACTTAACTCCAACAAAGATGAAGAGATCCTTGGAGAAAAAGCTCCAAGCCTAGTTGACCTACCTCCTATTTTTGATGACTATGGTAATGATGAGACCTTTGAACTTGAGGGACAAGAAGACTATTCATGTCCTTCGCCACTTGTGCTAGATCACCATTTAGATAAGGGAATAGCATGTGTTGCTCACTCTGATCCTTGCTTTGACAATTTCATTGTTCCATTATCCCCACAATTAGAACCTGAACTAGCCGAACTTATAACCATGGGGGGAAAAATGGGAAACACAAGTGAGGGACAACCAAGAGGGATAGATAAGGAAGGCGAACATGAAGAACCCTTGATCTTTAAAGAAGGATGTCATGAAAACCATGAGGTGAATTGTGACCTACCTCCAAGATTTGATGAGCTTGAAATTGAAGAACTCCAAGTGTCCGAGTTGGAGTTATGTGGGATTGTTGAAGGAATTGAGGAACTCTTGAGTCAAGAAGAATGGCCTCATTCACCATAAGAATTGAGGACAATTCTTTTCGAAGAGAGAGGGATTGATGTATATTTTCAAGGGAATCATGTTCATCCTTTAAACTCAACTTCAAGGGAGGTAAGTTTCATACAAATTCATGCACGGCAAGGCTCTTCTTTGGTTCCATTATTTGAATTTCATGACAAAAGACACTTTATGGAGTTTTATTTGAACTTCAAAGTGCCTTTTCCAAACGGGTTTTCCAAATGGGGATCAAGAGTACCTTACATTTCAATAACGGAGACCATCATGCCAAAAACCCTAATGCCTCTAGAGAAGTCAAGGAAGGTCAGAAGAAGGCCAAGGAAGCCAAGGAGATTGCAACCATGGTCCTAAATGCCTTAAATCACAGCCCCCTTTTCATGCCCAGTTCGACGGAACACATGTTCGGTTTTGTAAGTCTGTTGCAGCGAGAAATAATGGGCAATTCTCATGAAGGCCTTCCCCTTATTCAAGCTTAAAAAATAATCTTTCCAACAAGACCAACCACGCTTTATTTGGAGCCCATTTGGTTGGTCATCTTTAACCCACAAAATAAAGTGCTGAAATCCAGTCTAGTTTGGGCAGTCATCACTCTTCGGCCCATAACTTTTAAACATCTGATCCAAATGCAGTGAAACCACTTGCCTTAGAAACTAGACTCTTCAAGCTTTCCAGGCAATCACGAATCATTGAATTTGGATCACAAACCAGAGAGATATGCCCATTTGAATCTGGCTAAGCTGCAGGTGTGAACGCATTAATGGCAAACGCGTAAAGCCTATGTATTTGGTCTCTTCGGCCCTTTGCTGCATTCTTCCCCTTCCAAGCTGCATTACCCCTTTCCTCACAAGGCCAAGACATGTGTAAACAAGAGGGTTCACGCATATCAAGGTTGCCAGGTTCATTTCACTCAAGAGACACAAGCCGGGTTCATGGTTCTCAACCGAGTGCAATGTTTCTTACCTAGTCATTCCCCTTTACTTGTATTTTCATCTGTGTCTTTTCATAAGTGAGCTTGTATCTTTTCAAGTGTGAGGCTAACTCTATATAAAGGCCATAAACCGAGTTGTTTAGCATCAAGTCATTCATCAAATAAAAAATACAATTCAGATTTGAGTTGAATACTCTTTTCTCAAAATCCCTAGTTCTATATCATGAGAAGTGGCTCTCTCAAGTGGTGTCCTAGGTCCCTTTATCTCAGTTAGGTGGTGATTAAATTCTGTATCCTAATTGATTTAAAGGATTGCCCAAGTCCTTGGCTTGAGTGGCTCCATTTGGATTATCTCTTGTCGAGTTCTTGAACTATCCTTTCCTTTCCTTGTTTCCACAAATACAAAAACACAAAACATAGCCTTGCTTGGTCATTTGGGTGCTCTTTCACATACATCATTTGGTATCAGAGCTAAGGTTGCTATTTGACCAAGTTTGCAGCCCAAATACATTTCCCAAACAACAACACAAAAACAACACAAACCAGCAAACCGTGCAAAAATCGAGCATCCGCAGGCAGAAAGTTGGCACGTCCCCCCTGCTCCCAAGCACGACCGTGTCACCCTTGTTTTCCTGCATTCTGCAAGGCAGCATTCAAGCACGGTTCCCCCGTGCCTCGCTGCACGACCGTGCCCTCCCTCCTCTTCTCCAAAACAGCCTTTTTCTAGCCTAAACACATAACCCACAAAGAACCCTTAAGCGTTCATCCATCATGATTTCTCTTGGGAACTTGAGAAAAGAGATTGCTTGGATTGAAAAGGAGATGGTCATCCTTGAAACTCCAAAGTTTCGTGGCCAAAAAGAAGATTTCCCTTACTGGATTTCCAAAGTGGATCAAGTCTTCACTCGCTACAATATTGACGAGCAAGAGAAGTTTAAGGTGGTTATCAAGAAGCTCCGAGGCCACTCACTTGAATGGTGGAAAAGTACAAGTATAAGAGGAAGAAGAGAGGGAAAAGTAAGATCACAACATGGGTTAAGTTAAGAGGTAAATTAATGGATGCTTTCGCTCCAACCTCTTACTTACATAAGCATCCTTTTCTTTCCTTTGGGGTAAACGGCTTTAATTCCTCTTCTAAAAACCTCCATTTCAACAAGGCAAGTCCAATGAGTGCTTGTAACTCTAGCTCTACTTCCTTCTTTTATTTGGAGAAACTTAACTCCAACAAAGATGAAGAGATCCTTGGAGAAAAAGCTTCAAGCCTAGTTGACCTACCTCCTGTTTTTGATGACTATGGTGATGATGAGACCTTTGAACTTGGGGGATAAGAAGACTATTCATGTCCTTCGCCACTTGTGCTAGATCACCATTTAGATAAGGGAATAGCATGTGTTGCTCACTTTGATCCTTGTTATGATAATTTCATTGTTCCATTATCCCCACAATTAGAACCTGAACTAGCCGAACTTATAACCATAGGGGGAAAAATGGGAAACACAAGTGAGGGACAACCAAGAGAGATAGATAAGGAAGGCGAACATGAAGAACCCTTGATCTTTAAAGAAGGATGTCATGAAAACCATGAGGTGAATTGTGACCTACCTCCAAGATTTGATGAGCTTGAAATTGAAGAACTCGAAGTGCCCGAGTTAAAACGTTGTTGGGTTGTTGAAGAATTTAAGCAACTCTTGCTTCCAGAAGAATGGCCTCATTCACAACAAGAATTGAGGATAATTCTTTTCGAAGAGAAAGGGATTGATGTATATTTTCAAGGGTATCATTTTCATTCTTTCAACTCAACTTCATGGGAGGTAAGCTCCATACAAATTCATGCATGGCAAGGCCCTTCTTTGGTTCCACTTTTCGAATTTCATGACAAAAGACACTTTATGGAGTTTTATTTGAACTTCAAAGTGCCTTTTCCAAACGGGGTTTCCAAATGGGGATCAAGAGTACCTTGCATTTCAATAATGGAGACCATCATGCCCAAAACCCTAATGCCTCTGGAGAAGTCAAGGAAGGTCAGAAGAAGGCCAAGGAGGCCAAGGAGATTGCAACCATGGTCCGAAATACCTTAAATCACAGCCCCCTTTTCATGCCCAGTTCGACCGAACGCATGTCCGGTTTTGTAAGTCTGTTGCAGCAAGAAATAATGGGCAATTTTCATGAAGGCCTTCCCCTTATTCAAGCTTAAAAAATAATCTTTCCAACAAGACCAACCACGCTTTATTTGGTGTCCATTTGGTAGGTCATCTTTAGCCCACAAGATAAAGTGCCGAAATCCAGTCTAGTTTGGGCAGTCATCACTCTTCGGCCCATAACTTTTAAACGGCTTATCCAAATGCAGTGAAACCACTTTCCTTAGAAACTAGACTCTTCACGCTTTCTAGGGAATCAAGAATCATCGAATTTAGATCGCAAACCAGAGAGATATGCCCATTTGAATCTAGCTAAGCTGTAGGTGTGAACGCATTAATGGCAAACGCGTAAAGCCTATGTATTTGGTCTCTTCGGCCCTTTGCTGCATTCTTCCCCTTCCAAGATGCATTCCCCCTTTTCTCACAAGGCCAAGACATTTGTAAACAAGAGGGTTCATGCATATCAAGGTTGCTAGGTTCATTTCGTTCAAGAGACACAAGCCGGGTTCATGGTTCTCAACCGAGTGCAGTGTTTCTTCCCTAGTCATTCCCCTTTACTTGTATTTTCATTTGTGTCTTTTCATAAGTGAGCTTGTATCTTTTCAAGTGTGAGGCCAACTCTATATAAAGGCCATAAACCGAGTTGTTTAGCATCAAGTCATTCATCAAATAAAAAATAAAATTCAGATTTGAGTTGAATACTCTCTTCTCAAAATCCCTAGTTCTATATCTTGAGAAGTGGCTCTCTCAAGTGGTGTCCTAGGTCCCTTTATCTCAGTTAGGTGGTGATTAAATTCTGTATCCTAATTGATTTAAGGGATTGCCCAAGCCCTTGGCTTGAGTGGCTCCATTTGGATTATCTCTTGTCGAGTTCTTGAACTATCCTTTCCTTTCCTTGTTTCCACAAATACAAAAACACAAAACATAGCCTTGCTTGGTCATTTGGGTGCTCTTTCATATACATCATTTGGTATCAGAGCTAAGGTTGCCATTTGACCAAGTTTGCAGCCCAAATACATTTCCCAAACAAAAACACAAAAATAATACAAACCAGCAAAACCGTGTAAAAACCGACCATCCGCAGGCAGAAAGTTGGCACGTCCCCCCCGTGCTCCCAAGCACCACCGTGCCACCCTTGTTTTCCTGCATTCTGCAAGGCAGCATTCAAGCATGGTTCCCCAGTGCCTTGCTGCACGACCGTGCCCTCCCTCCTCTTCTCCAAAACAGCCTTTTTCTAGCCTAAACACATAACCCATAAAGAACCCTTAAGCATTCATCCATCATGATTTCTCTTGGGAACTTACGAAAAGAGATTGCTTTGATTGAAAAGGAGATGGTCATCCTTGAAACTCCAAAGTTTCGCGGCCAAAGGGAAGATTTCCCTTACTGGATTTCCAAAGTGGATCAAGTTTCACTCGCTACAATATTGACGAGCGAGAGAAGTTTAAGGTGGTTATCAAGAAGCTCCGAGGCCATGCGCTTGAATGGTGGGAAAAGTACAAGTATAAGAGGAAGAAGAGAGGAAAAAGTAAAATCACAACGTGGGTTAAGTTAAGAGGTAAATTAATGGATACTTTCACTCCAACCTCTTACTTACACAAGCATCCTTTTCTTTCCTTTGAGGTAAACGGCTTTAATTCCTCTTCTAAAAACCTCCATTTCAATAAGGGAAGTCCAATGAGTGCTTGTAACTCTAGCTCTACTTCCTTCTTTATTTAGAGAAACTTAACTCCAACAAAGATGAAGAGATCCTTGGAGAAAAAGCTTCAAGCCTAGTTGACCTACCTCTTGTTTTTGATAACCATGGTGATGATGAGACCTTTGAACTTGAGGGACAAGAAGACTATTCATGTCCTTCGCCACTTGTGCTAGATCACCATTTACATAAGGGAATAACATGTGCTGCTCACTTTGATCCTTGTTATGACAATTTCATTGTTCCATTATCCCCACAATTAGAACCTGAACTAGCCGAACTTATAACCATGGGGGGAAAATGGGAAACACAAGTGAGGGGCAACCAAGAGGGATAGATAAGGAAGGCGAACATGGAGAACCCTTGATCTTTAAAGAAGGATGTCACGAAAAGCATGAGGTGAATTGTGACCTACCTCCAAGATTTGATAAGCTTGAAATTGAAGAACTCCAAGTGTCCGATTTGGAGCTATGTGGGATTGTTGAAGGAATTGAGGAACTCTTGAGTCAAGAAGAATGGCCTCATTCACCACAAGAATTGAGGACAATTCTTTTCGAAGAGAGAGGGATTGATGTATATTTTCAAGGGAATCATTTTCATCCTTTAAACTCAATTTCAAGGGAGGTAAGTTTCATACAAATTCATGCATGGCAAGGCTCTTCTTTGGTTCCATTATTTGAATTTCATGACAAAAGACACTTTATGGAGTTTTATTTGAACTTCAAAGTGCCTTTTCAAAACGGGTTTTCCAAATGGGGATCAAGAGTACCTTGCATTTCAATAACGGAGACCATCATGCCAAAAACCCTAATGCCTCTGGAGAAGTCAAGGAAAGTCAGAAGAAGGCCAAGGAAGCCAAAGAGATTACAACCATGGTCCGAAATGCCTTAAATCACAGCCCCCTTTTCATGCCCAGTTCGACGGAACACATGTTCGGTTTTGTAAGTCTGTTGCAGTGAGAAATAATGGGCAATTCTTATGAAGGCCTTCCCCTTATTCAAGCTTAAAAAATAATCTTTCCAACAAGACCAACCACACTTTATTTGGAGTCCATTTGGTTGGTCATCTTTAACCCACAAAATAAAGTGCCGAAATCCAGTCTAGTTTGGGCAGTCATCACTCTTCGGCCCATAACTTTTAAACGACTGATCCAAATGCAGTGAAACCACTTTCCTTAGAAACTACACTCTTCAAGCTTTCCAGGGAATCAAGAATCATTGAATTTGGATCACAAACGAGAGAGATATGCCCATTTGAATCTGGCTAAGTTGCAGGTGTGAACGCATTAATGGCAAATGCGTAAAGCCTATGTATTTGGGGTCTTCGGTCCTTTGCTGCATTCTTTCCATTCCAAGCTGCATTCTCCCTTTCCTCACAAGGCCAAGACGTGTGTAAACAAGAGGGTTCATGCATATCAAGGTTGCTAGGTTTATTTCATTCAAGAGACACAAGCCGGCTTCATGGTTCTCAACCGAGTGCAATGTTTCCTCCCTAGTCATTCCCCTTTACTTGTATTTTCATTTGTGTCTTTTCATAAGTGAGCTTGTATCTTTTCAACTGTGAGGCCAATTCTATATAAAGGTCATAAACCGAGTTGTTTAGCATCAAGTCATTCATCAAGTAAAAAGTACAATTCAGATTTGAGTTGAATACTCTTTTCTAAAAATCCCTAGTTCTATATCTTAAGAAGTGGCTCTCTCAAGTGGTGTTCTAGGTCCCTTTATCTCAGTTAGGTGGTGATTAAATTCTGTATCCTAATTGATTTAAGGGATTGCCCAAGTCCTTGGCTTGAGTGGCTCCATTTGGATTATCTCTTGTCGAGTTCTTGAACTATCCTTTCCTTTCCTTGTTTCCACAAATACAAAAACACAAAACATAGCCTTACTTGGTCATTTGGGTGCTCTTTCACATACATCAATCAATGTCCCCGGACTTCTACAAACACCTAATAATATTGTTGGTACATATTGTCTACACAATAAAGTTTGCTAACTAAATTTATGCATGTATTTATTATGGAATATATATAATGTTCTCATTTTCTGTTGTTTTATAAACGTTATCGGCATGGTAGTTGCTATATCTCCTTCGGAAAGGACCAAAGATAGGGGCACTGTACGACGGAAATTACTACTTTGTGACATGCAACGTGTATTATCATTAGTTAATATTTTTTCAAATTTCTTGATGCATTTCAATTATATAATAATTAGTACATATAATACATTTGTGTAGGATGTACCCGTTAAGACTGACTTTATGGGGAGATTTTTCGGAAGTTGAGGACACCTATATTTAGCAACATTTGACTACTGAAAATATAATCCTTGCTTCCAGAGTGCACATTGCATATTATCAAGGTATCCTTATATCCACTTGATATATTTTCATTCATAAAACTGTCTAATTATTTTCATTATTCTGATGGTATATTTCAGTAATATGTTTTCTCGCCTGCAATATACATTTAGGAATATCAGTTTTTACTTTACCTGCTAGTAGATTGCTGACTAACCCAGATATTCAGCAACAGAAGACTTTGAAGGATGGTATATTTAACATGTAACGTTAATTTTAGTTTTCATTCTCTATGCAAGTAATATAAACTTGTCCTCACACATGTTACTTTCAGTATATGTATTAGGTACTCTGACACTATAGGTGTAATGAAGCATTTTGATTTCATGCGTACGAGAACATTATGTATGTACCATCTAGAGAAGTTGTTTGCAGCTAAAAGGATTAGATTAGATGAATATGCAGCTACGCCAAATGTGAGCTACAAATTTATTACACAAATGTTACTTACGCTTACATATATTCATTCAATATCACATAATCTTCAAATTTTATTATATCCAGGTGAGATATTTCCAGATTTTTGTATATATTGTTGAAATCCACCCATTGCTTTGTGACGCTTGCACTAATTGCAACAAAAGTGTCCATACTTACGTATTCGCGCTTAATATACCGTACTGAACATGTCGACCTCCAAGTTTGACTCACAACAGGTTTGCATACTTGATTGTCTATTGTTCGATACTTTGTTATGCTTTCCCAATTGCATGTTTGCATTAGTGTAATCATCTTTTAATATTCAAAATTATAGGTACATCTTTAGAGTTGTCTTATAAGATACTATAGGTTGTAGAGAATTCACTGTTCTTTATGAGGATGCTCAAATTCTTTTACATACGAAAGCTACCTAGTTGGACATATATGCAGTGCAGGTATTATCATTGTCAATGCCTATCACGTTTACACAAGTTATTATTTTATTGTTGACTAATCGATGTTAATATTGTCTACAGTCATATGGTCATCTATCGCTCTATATGATTATAGATGATTACATAGGTAAACCTTAGGTTTTTATTCTGGAGCCTCTACGCCGGCATGAAGTAAAAGCTTCTATCGCTCTTATTGCGCGAGTCAATTGGAAGGAAGAGGTTCATTACATACGACATACTAATGTTAGGTAAACCAGGCAGATAATGGGTATATATAATCTTCAATTCTATCATTGTTAATCAAATTTATCACTAAATCTTTATTTCCTTTGTAGGTACAAGAGGAGGAGGTAGATTATTCGTCATTGGCGTCATAAATTGACTTATCATTATCCCATTTAGGGTGCTTTATAACAAATTCACTATCTACTGTCTCCATCATACTTATATAGACTTTTTTCACAATTATAGAGTTTTCAATTGTTAATCTCATTGGTTATGCACAAAGTTGCTGTATACTTGACTTTTTTATTGAGTTTTCCCTTCTCTCCTCTAAATTATAATATTAGTTATATCTACAATAGCTATCCATTTATTATTTTGATAACATATCTATAAATTGTCTATTTGAACATTCACCATGTAAAGTACGGGCCCAGACTAGTACACCAATAGTACACAAAAAGCCTCCTCCGCTTGCATTATCTTGGGAACTCACCAACATGTATTTATTTTTTTCACAATCCTAACAAACATTAAATGAGCTTATTATGCGAGAACTTATATGAACTTGGAGATACCATCATTTCTACGGGGTTTAGGTTAAGCAGAAATCTAATAATATTCTTCTTTCACTTCCTAAAGTGTTCAAGACCAATTATTTAATTCAATTTGTCAATTTAAATGTATCTATGCAGCTATTCCTTTTAATGTTATCCTATAGAGGGGCAATTATTGTCCAATACTACAAATATTTGTAGTATTGCAAAGACATTTTGTACTTAGTAATGATTAGTGCAAATACATCATGCCCAACTGATTTAGGGTCGAAGTTTATACATTCTCATGTGCAATGTATTTTCTGATTAAACCTAGTAAAAATTTACCTTACTCAATAACCCAACTCTAACCTAACCGCAGAAGTTAGGGTATTGGACATGATTTTGAAACCTAAACCCATTTGTGTTAGGGTCTACCCATTTGTGTTAGGTTGATTTTTTTAAAATATATATTTTTATGCAAAAATTATATTTACCCAATGCATGTGCTAACTTTTTACCTATTAATGAGCATATGTAGTTGCTAAAATCTTACTTAAAATAGCAAGATTCGATATTTCCTCCATCCTTTAAATTTTTCATATTTTTCTTCCCCATCCATTATTATACTCTATTATACTACAACATCTTTGTTGTGGCATTATCGGTAAAATTATTTAGTCATTTTCCTATGACAAATTATATTTTTATCATCTAATCAAAACATTGTGTTACTATGTAAAGTAGTATATTTAAGTCAAAAAGGACTTGCACATGGTTGATAATCTTTTCCGAGCGAATGATACCGGCATCATCAAATACATTTCGTAAGCATTTTAGTTAAAGATGTATGCAGTTTGCTTTTCTTTTCTTTTTTGTATTTTCTTTTGAGAAAATATGATTTAAAAAGTAAATGAATTTAGGTTCAGTAGAAAGGCATCTAAAAAGGAGTTTAAAAATTGAAGTTTAGACTTCTGGAGCTAGATGCTTTTTATTTTTTTAAAAAAAATTACATTAATTCTTATAATACCTCTAGGAGAAAAAAATTAATAAAAAACTTTTTGAACCCATTGGGTCTAACCCAAACCCGAATCTTTGAGATTAGAGTTTAATATTTTCAAATCCGAACTCAAAATATACCAATACGCATTTAACTCACTTGCTCGAATTGACAAGTCTATTTCTATACACATATATAGGGAGTACCAAATCATAAGCTTGTTATAAAATGGGCTAATTTCTATATATATATAATAATCATTCTGTAACAATGGCCTACTTTGATGCTACTTTCAATAGTTGAATTGATAGCTCTTGATCTACAATTGAAAACGCAGTCTTCTGAGCATAAATCTCGTCTCCAAGCGCTCGAAGAAGCAACTAACTGCACCCATCTTACATTTTGTCCATGTGCAAAGCAATAGCATACAGTATTACTAGAACTCCGTGGTTTTGATATCTCTCAGCTTAGTAAGGCATTGTGGTCAGTGCTCTAGTGCAAGTTTTGTGCGTATATTTTTGCCAGGTCTACTGCTACCAACAAAGTTTTCTATGACCATAGTAAACATATCAAAGTTAGATTACCACTTTATCCACTAACATGTTTCTCATAGAGACTATAGTTGTTGCTTATGTACCTAACTAATCTGTTGCAACAATTGCAAAGTTTTACAAATTCATTTCTTCAGGTGCCTACAATTCACCCCTTGGGGTGCGGCCCTTCTCCGGACCCTGCGTGAACGCTGGATGCTTGTGTACCGGGCCGCCCCACAAATTCATTTCTTACTTTCTCTTCAGAAGTCCGATTTTTCTATGTATTGGCCCCTGCAAATTGAGGAAGGAAATAGATGATATCTAGGAATATAAATTCAATTTTTGTACTTTTCAATACATTATAAGTAGTCATCTAATGACTCCTAGTTGGTGAAACCTTCTATCTACGTAAAATTTTATAGTGTACTTTCATATAGATATTTCAAACACCTATATCATTTCATGGTGACTTCATCTTGAAGTGTTGTTGCTTTATGTATGAATGATTTCAGTAACTTCTATGTTCGCTACTCCTATTTTTGTAAAATTTGTTCAACAATCATCTCATTCAAAATTTTAAATTGACGTTTGAATGCACAAAGCTAACACACCCATCATGCAAATGTCCTTTGAACTTGTAATGCAAATGATGCAAAGGCTCCTCTTACCTTGTGGAGATTCAACATAAGCGCAGCTAAGATTCAGGCTTGAGACCTCTTGATAAGAAAATTATTGACACCATGTTCAAGAGTCATTTTAATCAACAGTTTAAATTGATAGTTGAAGGTTTAAGAGTGGTTTTTATACCCTAATAGAAGTGTTACTTCTAGTTCTAGCCCCTAACTAGAAGCCCTATTGGATTGTTGCCGCTTCTTTTATTGTGTTTTAAATGCATCAAGACCAAGTGGGGTGGATCCTCCTTGCTTCATCAACTAACATGATTCGTGTCAATTGATTTCGTGGTTAGGAGAGTTTGTAAGGGAGATCTAAGGTAGAAACCTTCACACGCTTTCCATTCTATAGGCACCATTAGCTTAAATGGTGATTGGTATGGGATTAACAATCCCATTTTAGAACATTACTTCATTGTAATAGTTTCAGATAATAGAAGGTAGAATTCATTGCTCTTTTCCCCCTCCCCCATTGTAAGAGGATATTTGAATGTTATACGAGTTAGTACTTATTGCTTAATTATTTTTGCTAGGTAGATACATCGATGACGATACTACACCAGCTGTCTTTAGCTAATCCCAGACTTTCGGGTGTATGAACAACGTAGAAAAAGTATAGTCTTTTATTTCCAATTCATCCTCATAAAAGGGGCAAACAAGTTCAAAGGATATTTTCCTCTTGAAGACGGTCCCTTATTAGAAATGTAAACCACAGATTACCTAATAGTTTATGCGAAAAGTTCATGTATCCTTGGATATTATACTCTTATTTGTTAAGTCCGTAATTTACAATGAGAGGCTGGCAATTTTCAAGCGAATTTACTTATTTTCCTACATGCTTTCTAGTAGTGACCTAGATACACTCTTTCCAAGCGAATTTACTTGTTTTCCTACATGATTTCTAGCAGTGAGTAGTGACCTAGATACACTCTTTCCACCCTAGAAATGGAAGGTCTATTCAACCAAAAGATTCCGCAACAGAATTTCAACTTAACAATTTCCAGTATGGTAAGTCATTAAGTAATCTAACAGAAGAGATTTAGGCTTCAAATCCCCCTTTTAACCTTCCACCCCATCCACTCCTCTCCATCCGAAGGGTAATCCACCCTTTCCAGGCCTCCATTGACTTCCTACAGTTCAATGAAAAGAAATATTAGGGGATCCCCTGGGGCGCTAATCATAGGGTCAAAAATAGGGACTAACACTAGGCATGGTTCATAATAGATTTCTGGACCTATTCCTGCTAAAATAAAGCCATTGCAAGAACTACAATATGTCAAACGTTTAAGACCAACCGTATTGGCTATTCTATCATTAACAAGAACGACCCTTAGCTCCCTGATCGAAGTACACCCTTCTGCTGTCTACTAACCTAGGTGGGGTACTGTCAACCATTCAACAATTGAATTTGGTAACTTCAACTCCATTAACAACTACTTATGAATCTTTTTCTGGCTTACACCCATTATCTCAATTTTTAGATCAAACCATCCCATTGACACAAATAGTTCATGGGAGAACATTTGACACAAATAGTTCATGGGAGAAAATTAAGTCATTTGGGCCCAGGAGATTGACAGGATGAAGTACTAGTTTTCGAATATGAGATATCCATCCTAGACTCCTAGTCACTCGGGCATACCACATTCATGTACATTTGATTTCCCATCAAAAAAAGACTTCAATGAATCTGCCTCTGAGCTTAGCAGTATGCATTGATTGAAATGGTAAGTTCACAGTCGACCTTTTTCTCAGCTGTGCTGCTGGATGTGCCTTTTAACAACAAACATGTCGCCATTACATTCAACAAACATCATTGGGGAATTAATAAACTTTAGCGAACAAAAAGTTGTTCTATAAGATTAACACAACTCCAGTAAAACTCTTTGCCCAAATCTACAATACAACTACAATGATTCAATGAAAACAAAAGTCGGGCTCTTGTGACTCAAACCCGGTTGTATCCCACTGACTTGCTGAAGAGCCGCCGGATATAAACTACTTGAAGCCCACTAGCCAGTATCAGCAGCATATACTCAGCCAATGTGTAAAATATGACACGCTTTCTGGTGCTCTCGTTTGCTGCTCAAAGGACAAGGTAGATAACCAGTTAAGCTAGATTGCCAGGATCATCAGACATAACCAACCACATCAAAAGAATTTGTCATAAATTTTGCAACTCCCCAAAATTTGTCCTAGTATTTCCACCCAAACTTTAGTCAAATCCAAAGGATGAATGTTTACAATCCATGATAAATAACATATAAGAAATTGGAAAGTTTGCACAACCTATTTTTCTCCCAATTCATCCATCAAAGTCACAAAAACCATTCCAGGACTTTCACGAGTGT
Source organism: Carnegiea gigantea (assembly GCA_029747015.1). Lineage (NCBI taxonomy): Eukaryota > Viridiplantae > Streptophyta > Magnoliopsida > Caryophyllales > Cactaceae > Carnegiea > Carnegiea gigantea. The sequence goes on from JAKOGI010002547.1 coordinate 37,186, forward strand.
TGCTGGCCAAAAAGGGATCAACTAATTTGTCATCAAAAGGGAAAATCACAAAATATTCCCAAAAACTTAAAGGCAGAACACCCTGAAGTTTCCATACATTGCTGTTCCAAAAGCAATGAACCCGCCACTAAAGGAAGTTTAGCATAATCTAAAGAGAAAATACAGCTCCTCTTTGTTTGAGAAAAAAAGAAAAAGAAAAAAAAGGAAGACCTTGGATGATTTCTCAATTAAAAGAACTTGGTAGCTTAAGACTTACATAACTGAACACGTAGATGAGTAATAATTTGCAATAGCTTGAAACAAAGCAACAAATTTACATAACATAGGCTCTATGCCAATATTGCAGAAGCAAAGGAGTAAACTCGATCCCAGCTCAATATTTAAGCATAAGAACTTACTGTGACGATGACGAGCATCACGAGCTTTCAGATACTTCTGCTCTGCCGTCACAGACTCTAATGCTTCTCTCAGCTCAGCAATTTTGACGTTGATTGGGTCCAAATGTTCTGCATTGCCATGTAAGCATACAAACTAAGCAAGGAGAATTCAAATAGGTAGTCCATGCCAGAATAGCCACAACTCCATAGTTTTACAAAGGAACACTAACCATCCTTGGCCAGATTGTGCTCATTGGGGATATGGCCAACATGAATGTAGAAAGAGACAGTCTCAGGTGTTGAATATGGATTGTGGAAACAGAACTTGTACATTCCACTTCGTGGCGCTTTGAACTCAAACTTGTCTCCAGCTGTTCCTTTCAAGTTATGTACCACATTACCAGCAGGAGATGTCACCTGCAATAAAACACAACAATAGTGTATTAATAACCAGTTGCCCACCATTTGGTCATCATAGAGTAATAGAGGATCTTCGATAAGCATTTAAGAAAGTACATTGATGAAGACACACATCTCCACATGTAGTTTAGCATAAAAATCCCCAAAAGAACACAAAGGATAACATGGACGATGTATGTAAGACGTAAACACCTCCACCTGAGGTTCTCTCTTCTAATCTTTACAACTGTGAATAACACATCATATCTGCTTGTCCCATTGAGATTCTAGAGTTCTTGTAACGTGCTCTCAAGCTCAGGTTAAAAACTTAAAATTACACTCTAAGCAGTTTAAAAAGTTACAATAAAAAGATAACAAATAGATTGAGTAGAATTCTAGTTCATTTTCTACAAGCACTTCAAATTTTCAAACAAACATGACGTCATCATTTTACTGCACAGCCACCACTAAATGAACAAAAGCATCACAGCTAACAGAATTAATAGTAAAAACCATGCAAACATATCATCTATGCAGAGCCAGTTGGGATGGACGGTTTCAAAACCATCTAAATAAAGCAAGGGAAAATTTTTAAATGCATGTCTCAAAAAATACAGTACCAAATTGAATTGTACAAAAAAAATATGGTTCCATATATGCAAAGCCACTTGGGATGGTCCAAAATCATCTGCACATATTTTTATTATCAAATGTGTGTCTCAAAAATACAGTTCCAAGTTGAATCCACTGGAAATGTACTTGACTTGTCATCCTTACAGAGTGCAGACTGCAGAGTACTATAACAACCCAGAATCCTTGCAACATGGCCGCAGAGGAATTGTTGTCTTAAATGATGTTACATTAGATTCACACCAACAGTACAAACAAAGGAACTGACAGTAAAACATGATGATTTCCCCACTCTTCTTTAAATGCCATCGGTTTTAAAAATGAGAGAACTAGCCCCTTGCGCACCTTATATGCAAAATAATCTATGGAGACTTCCCCAGTTCTACCTTAGTAATTTCAACTTTCATTGCAAATCACTTATGCCTCCGCCTGACTCCTTTGAAAATGTTGTACACACTTCAATGTGTTGATTCTTCAACACATGACAAGTAGCTCCATGTTCGTCAATCAAAGACTTCAGAAATACACTGAAAGAATTCTCAACTCACTCAACTCTGGAAAAGCCAGGTAAATATTATGTCCAACATATCCATATTTTATAAGTTTCACACTGAGGATATAACACAAAAAAGCGTCTTTCTGTCTTATAAATTATCTAGTTATACCAAATGATGTTTAGTAAAAAGGTAGTCTCACAAGTGAGTAGCAACAGTAGACGCTCTATGCGAATGAGATAAGCACAGTCTCTTAGACTTGAGCTCTTGCAATTCCAATGCTCATTATTTTTGTGGAATAAGTCATGGTGCACTGTGATTTTGTCTCTCAGGTTAGAACAAACTTAGAATGTTTGAGCAGGAAAACACTGTCAGCAACTCAAATGAGATAAATGAAATAGACATGTGCATTACTGGCCATCCCCCAACACTCCCCCCTCCCCCCCCCCCCCCCCCCCCCCCCCCCCCCCCCCCAAAAAAAAAAAGGCCTGACAAGAAACTAACTTTTTTTTGGGCAATTGTCCCAGCTTTAGATTACAATGGGCTAAAGCAAAATGCCCATATGTGTTCTGCTTCTTTTAACACAAAATAGGAGCCAGTCAATAACTTTTAATCTGGTCCAACAAAACAAAGCCTATACCATTTAAAAGTAAGCTTTCACACAACCCCCCCCCCCCCCAAAAAACCAAAAAAAAAAGAAAAGGAAAAATTACCAATTTTATCTGGTGAGACGCCATATTTTATACCTCCTTTCACTCTTTCTACTAACTCTAAAACTTTGCTATCCCTTCTTTTCAAAAACCCACCTTGGCACAAAATGTGAAAATCGTTCTACTGATGGTCATCTCAGTCCAGCACTCTTTTCAGACTGTTTCCAACTTGCAATATTTTTCAACTAGAGTAGCAGGCAGCCGATACATGCTGCCCAAAAAACATATAGAAATTACAAGGTTTTTGTTGACGAGCCTCGAAATCATCTTTGGTTCATATCCATGTCACTCAAATATGCTAACATATAAGAAATGGATATAAGTATGATCTAGCAGGCAAAAATACTTCCCGTTTAGGACTTGTCAGAAATGATAAGAAATATGGGCGCTCTCCAGAACTACACATATACATGCCTGATAACACCTACACCCATGAGACACTACATGGATGCTCTAAAACACATGCCGAATACATAAATGGCACAAAAAAATCAGATCTTCTTATGACAGTTGTAAGCACATTGTGCACATATTATGAGCAATTTGTTATTGTTTCCACACAAACATAACCCTCTCTAGAGCTAAGAAAAAATAAAGAAGGATATATTTTTTTTTAATGTCCAAACGAAATAGAAAGTCTAAATACATAAGTAATTAAACAAATATTTTTCATGAATGGTCCGTTAAACATCATTCATCCTTGAAAAATCACATTTTAGCATCATGTCATGTCCATGTCCTGTCCTGGTGTCTTTGCTTCTTAGATCAAGAGTGGGAGGAGGAACCCAAGAAGCATTCGATTTTCAAAGAAATGGAATGAGAGGGTGCTGGGTCAATCACAATTTAGTTATTGAGGTTGCAAGCCCATCCAATCCAAGAGAAAAGAGAAGGCTCTGATGAACACAATAACAAGCTTCTGAATATCAAATTTCATACTGTCTTCAGCACTTCAGTTCTGTACAAATCCGTTACATTTTTACATGCACATATGATAGTTCCCCTCTCAATTAGATATTTCTATTTGCAAGTTAAAAGAAAACCAGAGGTCTTCATCAGGCCAATGCTTGGTTATATTATCTGAATTTTCTATCATTTAGCAGCAGGCCAAAGAAAACAACATCAATACTTTATATAATTGAATAATAAGTACAACCAAAATTGTCTTTAAAGAGTTCCATAATCAAAGATTCTATCTACTTTCCAAACACAACGAAGCAATCAAAGAACAATTTTTTCAGCTTAAAATAATACTAGACTAAGGGAAAACATCTCACTTAATGACCTCTTCTTTTTCCATTGTGAAATAGCATCTAGTCAATGCCTTTCAAATATAACATCCAAGCAAAACCACTTTCTAATATAATTGCAGGGGTCTGGTTACGTATATTTGACCTCCCATATGCACCCCACCATATATGTGCCTCCACAGCTATGATTTTCTAGGGAATTCCATTCATTATTATCACTATATGTGTTCATCCAGGTTTTCTTCTTCTCTTCATCCCAATAGAATCATGGCTAAGTCTGTTACTAAGAATTACAACCATACAATTTTTGGCATACTATAACCCCCCCCCCCCCCCTTAAAAAAAAAAAAAAAAGAGACCCTTTTAAAAAAGATTTTCTTAGGAAGAAGTACCAAAAACCAACAACGTTGACCCGTTGAAACTAGCCACTACCTACAATTGGAAAAGAGCAGCAAATCTTTCATTCTTGGGCTTGATCCATATCAAAAATCAACACGTGTGAATTACAACGTAATAAATCAAGTGCCTTTGCTTCTTTCTCTATAACACACGATAGAAGCCAGCCAGTCAACGCCTTTTAAACAAGGGTTTTCAATACAGAAACAGCACCTAATCACTAGTTTGAACAATTCACTACTCCAACTTGAATTTAACTACGGGACCAAAACCTACTTATCAACGATCACATTCACTAATTCAAGCGACAGCAAAAACCCACTTTCACAAGAATTGAGAAAATCCCTAAAAAGGGGATCCCAAAATAAACGAATTGAACTGAATTGAATAGATTAAAAAGGAGATGACAACATACAGTGAAATCAATGCCAGGGTGATCGGAGCTCCAGAAAATGTCGTGATCTACAACAACGAAGTTTCCAGAAACAGTGTCGCCCTCGTAGAGAACGTATTCGTAGACGCATTCAACATCATTGACAGTGACGGAAAGAGCAGAAAGATTGGGGATGAAGCTGCTCAAAATTAGCCCTAACACCATCCAGATCTGCACCAACATCATCCTCTTTCTCTCTCCTCGATTCTCCATCGTCGTCGTCGTCGTCGTCTTCTTCCGTGCGTTCTTTGCCGAAGTCTTGTCTTTTGAAGAGCGAGAGGAGGGGGATTGCCTCGCTTAATTCATCGTGTTCATGTTGACCCAAAAACCAAAAAAACAAAATTGTGCTGGCGAGTCCATCCTCAAGTGCAGCAGACGACGTCGTTTCCTTGTTGAAATACTATGTGAGTTGGGTGCGATGCTGTAGGACGACGTGGCGCATTATGATTGGGTGTAACACGTATTGACTGACTCTCAAGTTTCAACTAATCAGCTGCGTCTTGGGCCTTCGTGGTGGCAATCGTAGTTGACGTGAACCGTCCCCCAACGTGCCAAGAAATGGTGAATTGCACTATGGTATGTGACAATTAGTCCATCCTCTTCACCTGGGTTTGAATTTGGATTCGGTCTTTACTTGCCAATTATTGAGAAGCAAGGATGTTGATAGTGTTCGGTCTTGGGCTTTTGCAGCAGGTTTTCCCTTTCCCCTAGGGCCAGTGGGCTTATTGGGTCCTTTCTTAAGATAAGATTCCTAATAGGTGATCCAATTTATCATCGTAAATGTGACAACAAGTCGAATTTAGATTGGATTTATACATTTGTTTTCATTTTCTGAATTTATATTGGACTAGTAAAGGTCAAAGATAAATTTGATCGTATTTGTAATTATATGCTTGCGTCCATCAAGGTCGAAATATTATAGCCTAACAAACTAATCATATTACTACTATGCTTAGATATGATCATAGATCAGGTGAACTGTCATTAGTATCCATCTTTTGCTTACGTCTTGTTCATCCAGTAACCCGTCATTCATGAAAATCTATTCAATGTCCGTCAACCTACTGTTGAAGGTTAAATCAGATCGATCAGTGATAAGCCGATCATCAATATTTATATATCATCTCAGTAAATTATGAAACAAAGTATGCTTTGTCTTTTGGAAGGAGAAAAGAAGCTTTTTAAGTATGAGATATTGATAAATATTAAATTTATATTAGTGTATCTTTGGTAATAATCATGTGATTAAATATATAAATCCTTCAATACATGGGTTAATGAAGAGGCAAAAATAAGAAGACAATTAACTGTAAATATGAGATAAATGTACGGATAATTAAACAAGTGATGGACTAGGCAATGGGTTGAATAGAGCATCGCTCGAATTCAACTCAATCGTCATCATCCACACATTTCAGTTTATACCCAATTTTTTAGAGTAGATGAAATGGACGTTTGAATATGAGTGAGATTGTCATACAATTGGAAACAAGAGTATCTCAATCCATTTCAAGTTGTGACATGCTATATAATGACATGATATAAAATGATCCAAACTTGTTGATCAATTTTGCTCATCATATTTGTAAATTTTAGCTTAGGATGCTTCAAACCAATGTCTGACATGCCACGTAACCGAGGCATCTCATAACAATATATGAAGGAGTTGTGAACTAGCCTGCAACATATTATTGAATGACAAGATCAAATGAGGGAGAGTTGTTCTTCTATCTCTCCAAATATTGCAAAGAGAACCCATTTTATAAAAGAGAGATAAATGACAAATAAGGCAGTAGGGATCAAATAAGGCATGAAACTGGCAAAACAAATTAAGGTCATATCAGTATGAAAGTATGTGAAATGGCTAGTAAATCTTGACCATAAATAACTCACAAAATCAAAGGATTTTCAAAATCGTTTAATAAATTTTCATAAATATTTATACCAATGCCGACCAAAAAAGATAACTACTTTCGCCACACCACACTTGTGCCCACACCCTCACCCGGTCCGATTGACATACGTTCTTATGTCTGCTTTAGTCATCAATTCCGTTGGCCCATTTCTTTATTCAAACTTATGAAAGAAAATAAAGAATATAAATATAACAAGTTCCCACTCCAAATTCCTTTCCTTCTCTCTCTTTGCAAAAAGCTGAACTTTCTCTTGAAAATGTTAAATTACTTCCACTAATTCCCCACATAATTTAAAGTTTAAGAAATTTTATAAAGCAATTCCTTAGAAATTTTGACAAGTGCTAAGGTCTAAACACCATCTCACTTGGTATTGATACACACCTAACCGAGTGATCACAATCTTGAACCCAATTAGAAGTTTTGTTATCTACCACATGTATGCTTAATCCTTTCTTTTGATGGTATTGCCTGCGAACTAATGTCATTGGTGCTTCATCAACCATTCACTTTTGCTCCTGGATGCTTATTGGTGCTCTAGGGAGTTTCCCCACAATTCTTATAGAAAGTGGTCACCTTCACACCAAGTGAAATTATCAAGTGTGCTGTCTCACACCAAGTAATCTTGATTATGTTATTGTTCTCTCTAATCCCCTTGATCTGTTCACAACTCTCTCCTTCCCTGGAGTATTATCTTGATATGCACATTGATAATCTTATGGTTCGTGATGCTAATGTTGATTTGAGCTATGAGGACAACATATTTGATGTGCTTGGTGGGAATATTGATAATTTTATATCCCTAGTTTACTTTAGTGGGTATAATATCTCCTTTGACCCATATTGCATATAGCTCATGGACGAGCCTAAAAAAATCATGTGGAATGCTTTCTTGGATTTCTCTCTTGATTTTTCTATGGCATTTGGTTTGTTGAAGAAAGGCTTGACTTTCTTTGCTATGTTTATCTTAATGCTCTCTGACTCCCATGCTTGTAAATAGGGGTGTGCAAAACCGGTTAACCGAAAATCGGTTAACCGGTTTTTCGGTTCAAAAAAATTCCAAACCGTAACCGAACCGAAAATTTCGGTTAACCGTTTTTCGGTTAACCGAAAATTGTGGTTTGTCTAAAACCCGAACCGTAACCGAACCGAAAATTTCGGTTAACCGGTTTTTGGGTTCGGTTACTGGTTAACCGTTTACAAATAATAAAAAACTTATGCTTTCTTACCTAAATTTGTCATTCTTTTATGTTTAAATTCTTTTTATAAAAATTAAACTTTGGTTACCATTTATAAATAATAAAAAGGTGCACTTTCTTACCAAATTTTTTTTATTTTTTATGTATTATTTTTCAAAAAAATAAAATTATTTTCGGTTCGGTTAACCGCCGGTTAACCGAATTTTCAAATAATCCGAACCGTAACCAAACCGAAAATCGAAAAAAATTTCGGTTCGGTTAACCAAACTGACTTTTTTGAAAAATTTGTTCGGTTGACCGATTTTTCGGTTCGATTTTTTCGGTTTTTCGGTTCGGTTCTCGGTTTCAGATTTTTTTGCACACCCCTACTTGTAAATCTCATGTTGTGGCGTTTAACAAGCTTCTATGTGCATTGACGACATCTAATATGGAGAGAAAAGTTCTGAAGATATGATGGAGTAGTTGATGCTCCATGCACCCCGATTATTAGGAGACCTTAGCTTTGGTACACCCAGCACCTAAACTAGTTGGATGTTCTTTTTGTTTCCCCTTTCCCTTCTCCTCGTTTATTTCCTTTGAATGATGCTTTATCTAGCATAGGGGAAGGGTAGTTTTATACTTCTATTTTGGGTTTTAGTTTGCATACTAGTTAGAGCGTGTAGTTTTAGGTTTCTTTTTATTTGCACTAGTGTGTTGCATTCAGTTACATTTAGGTTTGCATACAGGATTGTATGTAGGAATGGTGTGGATTAAATTGATATGCCTCGGATGATGCTTTGCTAGGCACATTAGTTTTTATGATCTTGAGTGACTTTTGATGAGTGATCCCTTTGGTATGAAAATTTTTGAGGATTTTGTGAATATTTCTTATTTTTACCCTGATCTTGATTAAGAACTATGTTGACCCCTTAGAGTCCTTAGCACTGTTATTGGTACATGAGCTTCATTTTATGATCTAGATGAGACTATGGTAGATATCCTATGAGATTTTAAGCCTTATTTGGACTAATTCATCATATTTAGTCCCATGTTCTTTTATGTGTGTGATTCTTCCAAGTTGTATCTCTAGAACTTGCCTATATTCTTGTTTAAAATCACATTAGCATATGCATATTTGATGATATGATAGAGTCATTCTCTCTTTGAACATTTTATCCACATAGCCAAATAGCCATAGCCTATCCTTGTACTACGTGTTTATCCCCTTTGCTAGCCCTTTTGAGCTTCTATCCATCTTTGTTGTGGGTTCTTCATAGACACCCTTGGCTATATACATATTCCTACCTTTAAGCCAATTCTATGGAACATTACTTTATATATGTAGTGGGTAGTTTTGGGATAATTGAGTTTAAGGTGGCTTTGATATATTGATTTATTGAGGGGTTAATCACATTGAGCATTTGATTCGTTCCCCTCTTGTGTGGGTTGTATATATGTGAATTAGGTTGTGAGTTCATAATTAGTGATCACATGGCTTTCAATATTTGAAATTCTCATTTTAGTTCCCAAAGAAAAAAAATTAAAAAAGAAAAAATCATTGTAAAAAAAAAAAGAGTACAGAAAGAGGGAAAAATAAGGAAAAAAATTGAATAGGTGATTGGCAATGGACATGTAAATAATTTGAGTTCCTTTCTTTGTCAACTCATTTCCTATTTGATTCGTGGGGTATGTTCATTATATTATTAGGATTTAACGTGTTGGTGAACTTTATGGTTACGTGATGCTTTGTTGGTTGCTCCCTAAACACTTGGCTAAATAGCCCTACATTGTCCAAATTTATTACTGCACTCCTTTCTCTTAACCGTTTTAGCACACATTACAAGCCATGTAAAGTACTCTTGATTGTCATGTGCATGTTGCATACTAGTGGAGGAGAATTTGAAAGTCTTAGCGAGCATATGGTAGTTTGCATCATTGGACTGAGTCTTGAGGGTTATGTTTCAAACACATGAGTGGGAGTGATCCACATTTCCCCAAGTAAGGTTCTACCTATTCACTTTGCTTTAATCAATTCCATATGCTTGCTTTGTGACTACTTTACGTATCATCAAGTTTGATATCGGGCTTATGGCCTCATATTTCTTCGAAAACATTCACTCTCTTCTAATTTTAAATGTCTTTGTGCTATTTGGGGTTGTGATTGCTTGATATTCTTGCTTGTGATATGCAATGAGTTGCCTAGTTTGAAGAGGTTGTTATGTTTCTGAATCCTAAATGCATCTTTCCTTGTTGGTTTTATCTAGTGTTTGCTTGAGGGCAAGCAAAATCTTAACCATGGGGGAGACAAAAACTTGAACGCACGTCGCCATTGTAGCAATCAAGGTCGATCTCACCGTAACTAGAACAAGCTATCGAGTTATCTTCCCTCAAGATAGGCTGAGCAAATTCAAATTTGCAAATGAAATTGGACTATGGTCAACCAAAGAAGTTAATCAAATCAAATAATTTTCGAATTTAAGAATTAATCAAGTCCATCTTCTTTAGATGACTAATTCCAACATTGATAATCGAATTCAAAACCCTTTTTCAAGGTGGAATGAAAACTTTAAGTCTAATTAATTATCATTTCTCAAAGATTTTTTTATTAATCTAACATTATTAATAATGCGATTATCAAATTTAGGGGTTTCTTAAATGGTGAGTCTTTCTCAAGATCTCACACTTAAGTTAATTCTTAGTTTTCCAACATCTACTTTCACCTTTTAGTCCTTCACAAAATGTCTAACACAAGCAAGAAGTTGATTAAGTTTCTCACTAGCAATTTAATGTTTAAGATTCAATAGAATAAGCCTAACAAATTCAAAGGACAATTAGATCAAAGCAATAATTGATTCAATCGCGAAAATTCAGCTCAATTCCAAGATTAAGAATACAAAAACTTAACTTAAAAATCAATAGTGATCTAAAAAGCATAAAAATCTAAAGAGAAAAGAGAAGAAAAGCAAGAGGCATGACTCAGCCTATGCGTGCTTATTTTGGTATATGCAAATCCGATGAGGAATCCTTGTAAATCTTCGCCTTCAATATGCTCTCCACTCTCCTTCATGAAGCCTAAATCCTAACTAGATGGTGGATTATGGTGGAATGGAATGGTGAAGAATGAGGCTGGAAGCAGACTTTTATCATGGAATGAAGGCTGTCAAACATTACAGCTGCTAGACAAGCAGCCATGAAGAAAATAGGAAACCATAAATGGAGGGCCCTACCATGTCCACACCGTGGGCACCACCACGGTCTGTGGCCTCCAACATGGCCTGGTTGTGGTGGTTTCTAGTTGCTTTGTCTTGTTGATTCTTTTAAATCTGGTCAAGTCAAGTTGACCGTGTATGCTGCCCTAGGTTGACCATGCTGTGTATCCAGGTAACCATGTCCCTTGTTGGTTCTTGACCAATTTTGCGGACTCTTGCCTCCTTGCATAACTCTTTATTGATTTTCTAGATGTACTGAGGTTCTCTTATCCAGTTTCTGTAAAACACCATCAACAACACTAACTCTTGTAAAAAACAGAAAAGGGACATAAAATCACACAATTATGCACACCAATACTTTAAAATCATACCTAAGCACTCATGAAATCCTATGCAAATATGACATTCATCAAGTAATAAATGACAATGAGGTCTTCTATTCAACCTTTGACCCAAAACAACCTTAATAGCAAAATCAGATGCATCACACATAATCTCAAATGAAAGAGAAAAATTAGGAGGATGCACAATAGGGGCTAACAACAACAATGATTGAAGCTTTTCAAAAGCCTCCACACAAGAACCATCAAACTCAAAAGGAGTATCTTTAGAAAAGAGGTTAGTAAGAGGCTTGACCACTTTATTAAAATCCTCAATAGATCTCCTATATAAACCAACATGACCAACGAAAGATCTGACTTGTTTCACAGAAGTAGAAATAGGTAGATCAGAAATCAAATCAACTTTGGCTTTACCAACCGCAATTCTCTTTTTGGACACCTTATGACCTAACACAATTCCTTCTTGGATCATGAAATGACTCTCTTCTAACTCAAAACAAGATTCATTTCTTCACATCTTTTCAGCATGGTAGATAAATAAGCAAGACACACATCAAAGGAAGTACAGAAAATAGAGAAATCATCCATAAATACCTCCATAAAATTATTAATATAATTAGAAAATATTGTCATCATATATCTTTGACAAGTTGAATGTGCATTACACAATCTGAAGGGCCAATAGGCGAATGCACCTAATGGCCGAGTAAAAGTTATTTTCTCTTGGTCCTCAGGATAAATGGTATTTGGTTGTAACCAGAATACCCATCTAGAAGTAGTAGAAACTTTATCCATATAATTTTTCCAAAATTTCATTAATGAAGGGGAGGGGAAAATGGTATGTCCTAATGACATAATTCAATTTTCTTTAATCAATACACACCCTTCATCCTATGGTTTGTCTATTAGGAATTAGTTCATAATCAATATTCTTAACTATAGTTATACTAGATTCCATAGGGATCATTTGAATGTGGCAGAGAATGCCTACACCTAAAAGATGAACGACGCCTTTCTAGACAACTTCTTTCATATGGAGGTTTTGTATACATTGCATTTGTCTAACAGGTTAGACATTGTCATCTAAGTGAATTCTAAGCATGTAAATAGTTGGACTTATCCATTTCAAATTAGCAATCAACCACCTTAATAGCACCTTTGTGATCTAACAAGACATGAATCAACTCTTTTTCTTGATCACAAGACAAAAGAGAAGATATAATGGCACGTAGGGTCTCTTTAGGGCCTTAAAACACATACTTGAGTGAGTTAGGGAGAGGTTTCAACTCAAGTTTAGGTTGAGATACAACAAACGATGGCATAAAACTGGCCAAAGATAGACGAGGCTCATAAGTGGACACCGATGAGGAAGACTCGATATGAGGAATAGAGTCAACAGCAGAATCCATCACATCTATTGTACTCCTCAAGTTAAACAATCTCTAGTCCTCAATCATTGCTCGAAATAGCATGCAAGGCCTCTTCAATCATTTCATCAACCACATGAACAAAGAAGCATTCAAATTCAATTTTAAACACAGGTTGAAAAGAACCTGTAACATATTAGGCCTAACCCTCTTGTTCATAATTGAGACATCCATCACTCCTGACCTATAGTTAATGGTGGCATTAGCTGTAGCTACGAAAAAAATGTCCTAAAATAAGACAGATCTACTTAGCATAATGATTAGGGTACATGTCCAATACAACAAAGTCAACAGGAAAGAATTCTTTATCAATCTGAACCAAGACATCATCTATCTATCCCCGAGAGTCCTAATTGACTTGTCAGCAAGTTGAAAGGTGTAGTTTGAAGGTTTAAATTTACTCAATCCCAACACTAAGTAAACAAAATATGGTATCAATTAACACTATAGCCAAATCCAAAAGTTCCCTTCCATTTTTGTGATTACCAACATAATATGAAATAGTAGGGACAAACTTAGGCGAGGTGTCAAATTTAAACATAAACCTCACTTTTTCACTTAGATTAACCTTTTTAAACTTGTCATCTTTATATTTCCTTTTAAAAGTGCATACGACTTTAAGGAACTTAGCATAAGCCGAGATCTGCGTCATCGCTTCGGAAAGAGGAAGATTGACCTTAACTTGCTTAAAGGTCTCTAGAATATCATCTCTTTGTTTGTCTTTTTTAGAAAGGGAACGGTTGCCTCCAAAGCTTGAGGGTGAGGAACTCTTGACTTATAAGTGATAACAGGGTTGGGCAAAGGGGATAGGTCATTTTCTCTCTTAGTTTCAAGGTCACTCTCAATGGTCTTAGGTATTTCCTCTTTATCATATTCCTTTTTATTCACTTTGTTATCTGCCTCTTTACCACCCCTAAGAACCATGACATCTTTCAATTGTTCAACTTGTTGGCCTTTTAGGGTTATGTATAAGAAGACTTAGAAGTTTTCCTTCTTCCGTTTTACCGACAGCGATGGCTAGTACCCAACTTATATTTCTAACTTAGCTATAGATTGTGAATAGGAATCAACAACATGCATTTTAGACTCAATTCATTGGACCGCTGTATTTTACATAATCAAAAGTCATGGTACCAAGTGCATAAGTTACCTTGTCTAGGTCAAAACTCCCATATGTAGCTTTATGAGAAGTAGCAAGAGCATATCAGTGGTTTTGGAAACCATGAGAGATAGGTCTATTAGATTGGGCTTAGGATTCTCAACATTTTGAGACCTCTATGAAAAGTTAGGATAATTTCTCCAAGCATGGTTACAAGTATTAGAATAAGGATTATTGTTTGGAGGAAATCCTTAGTTAGCATTTACTTGTTCAGCCACACAGCTAGGCTTACCAACACAAGGACAATCAACAGAAGCATATATGAGACTAGCACAAATTAAACACACATCTTATATAGAACGGGCATTAGACACATTGTTTATGCATAACAATTGATCAAATTTCTTAGTTAAAGCACCAACTTACTGGAAAGTTCAATTGAATGTGATCATAAATCCCCCATTTACTTCCTAATTATCTAGGCAAATTAGAATGTCGAGAAGTAGTATGCAAGTGTGAATTTTCATTCAAATGTTCAAATAATTCTCAAGCTTCTTCAGGAGTTTTATACAAGAAACTACTACCACAAGAAACATCAACCATTTGCCTATTATGCTCATCTAAGTCATAACAGAAACTCTTAATGAGTTGTTAAATAGGGACCTCATAGTGAGGGCAACTTCGAAACAATTCCTGAAACCTTTTCCAATTGTCATGCAATTGTTCATTTTTATTTTATGAGAAAGCGGTTATAGTATCTCTTAAAGCAGTCAGTTTACCAATAGGCAAAATTTTTTTTTGAAGAATTTCTTTTATATTTTATCCCAAGTGGTGATGTTTCTCTTAGTATGCAGTCAAGCCTTAACTTTATATCTCAAAGAGAAAGGAAAAAGACGCAAGCGAAGAGCATCATTAGAGATCTTATTTAGAAAGACAGTAGAATATATCTATAAAAATGCATCAACATGCTTAAAGAATTTTCAAACTGTAGTCCATAAAATGATAAGAGCATTTGGATTAGGGAATGGTTTATCTCAAATGGCATCATGATAGCGGGCTTATGAGATCTTGTAGGTGAATCATGAATGGTTTAAGTTACTTAGGTGGTGGATTTTGTTCTTCAGCCATCTTTTTTTTATATTCATGTTTCTTAACTCTTACCCAACCATGGGAACGTTCAATTTGAGGATTTTATTCTTCAAGGTCAAAGAAAAAAGAACGTCTACTATGCATATAACCCACAAATAACAAAAGAGTGGCACACTTTTACCAGAAGAATAACAAAACAAGAACCTTTTTTTTTTGAATTTTTAAATTAATTAATGAAAAAGAAAAAAGAAGAAGGACAAAGAAAAATAATAAAAGAATAAAAGAAAAAAGAAAATCAGAAATTACTAAACGTCTTTGACAATGGCGCTAAAAACTGGTGTGGATCTTTAAGTTTTAAAAATATATCCGCATACTTGCAAGTGCACAGGGTGTTGTACACCACCAAGTACATAAGTATCCTATCTCATGGAGAACAACAGTAATTTAAAATTTGTTGTTCCCAATTAAACCAAATAATGATTCAAGAGAGGCGTTCTATTATTAAATTTAATTTAATAAACAAAAGAAAAACAAACAAGTCAAGAAAAGATAGAGGAATCAGATAAGAGAAAGATTAAGACTTTAGATTTCACCAATGACTTAAATATTGAATTACTAGCTCAAATGAAGGTTCAACTAGCCTCTTGTTCAATCTATGTTATAAGCATTAAGTTATGAATTAAAAAAATAAATTATAATTACCATATGATATACTTCATCTAGTAGTTAGTATGAATTATTCATTTTAGACATAATTCATCTAATTTCTAGCATAAATTAGTCAAATTTAATAATTATAATCTTAAGCACAATTGCACAATATCATATTAGCTTACAAGGTCTAATATATAATTGAGACAGCCAATTAAACAAATCAACATGAATAAACAATAGTAATAATATGCATAAATAAGCTAAAATCAAATAGAAACTCAAAATTATGAAACGTAGACGACGAAATAACCCCCTAAAAAATTAGTAAAACATTATTATCATTAGTCAAGGATCCATCCCAATCCTAGACGAGTAATTTACTGGGCCATAGTTAGTTAAACGACTATTGAAGTTGGTTTAACCATACTTGCAATTAGTGGTATATTTCACTTCCTATGTCTAAACTTTAATAATCAATTACACAAAACTATATAATTAAGCACAAACTTTTTAAATTGACTTACAAATGCGGTGAGAAGAGAATTAAAAAAATAGCAAACAAAACTTATTTTCTTCTAAACTTTTCGATCGAAATGGTATTGTCTTACAAAAGGCTCTCCACTCTCTTTACAAAAATATGGAAGGTAGACAATGAGAGAATGGAGGAATGATTGGATGAGTGAATAATTCATTTGCACTAGCCCTTGGCTCTTTTATAACCACACAACCTCCAATGCTTTATTGCCAAATTAATTAGAAAAATTAATCTAGCAGCCATTCCAAAGTTGGCTGGCAAGAGAAATGGCAGGTTATGTACTCACGTGGGAAAATGAGTGGCCGAACTCAATGCTAACTAGTTGTGGCAAAGCGGGTTAAGCGTGGGTAAAAAGAGCTAAGTGTTCATGATTTTGTTGGGCTTAACTTGCAGTAGCTTAGGCAAAACTTTAGGGAATAGGACTTTGTGTGAGGAGAGAGAACTGTGGAAGATTGGGCCATGGGTCATTGTTGGGTACACTGAGCAAATCCCACTTGGCTGGGCATTGGACTGGCTGGAGTTTACAGGCCCAACGTGGCTTTTGGTACTACTGCACTCGGTGATTCGGCTACTTGAGACATATGGAAGCAAGGAACATGAGAACAAGTCGAGCTTACAATTTCTTGATTTTACAACGAAGCAGAAGTAGACGCACATGATCAGAACTGGGCTGCTGGCCTTCCACACATTCGGCTGTGATTTTGTTATGAAGAAGATCAGGAAAAATTACTCGGTTCCACACCCTATTTTGAATCTTTTTTTTTACCTAAAAATCATATAAAACATGCATTATTTATTCATAGAAATATATCTTAAAGACTAAGATAAAATAGGAGTAAAATATATATATAAAGTATGAGTTATCAGTACCCTCAAAATACATACTAGTGAAAGGTATTTCTTAAGTACATATTAATTCCAATCAATACCCTTAAAGTATATATTATTTTCGGCCAACAGCCCAATCTAAAATTGTTCCCAATATATAACGTTCTAGATTCGATCAAATATATGAAAGTTTAAAGCTATTTAAAATTTGTAAAAACGTTGAAGAAAATTGAATAAAACTATTAAAATTTTCAAGAGGCATTTGGAATATCATTTTATATTTTGATCAAATCAAAACACTAAAGTTTATATCATGCTCTAGCTTGAAGTGCATGCCATCAAAAATCACCTCAGCCCAAAAAAAAAAAAAAAAAAAAAAATAGCCTTTATGACAGATACTTCTAGAAAAGATACATAGATATGGCAAGTGAGGACACATGCTCTCATAAGCATATACTGTTAAGGTATTGGACATCAATAATTTTATTTTATAGGTACTGGATATGAATAATCCTACTTTTCAAGTTGAACACTATTATACTGACCTTTGACCCTAATAATTGATTTATTTTGGACCATTACAAAGTGAACAGAACTTGGAGTTGATGAGGAGATGACACAAACAGTTATTTTACAAACATGGATTATACACCCACCCTCCTTACCTTGCAATTTACCCTCACCAATAAAGTATAATTAACACCATAAGTATCAATCATAAGTCATAATCATAATTTTGTTTTGTTGGGTTCCTTCATTTCTTTGCACCCTTCAATTTAAGTTGAATCAACTCTTTCTTCAAAGCCTTCGCTTCCTTTGTCATCTACATTAGCAAAATGATAGTCAATATGATCATTCCATCAAACATAAGTTATGTTTACTTGGTAACAGTCCAAAAGAAAATTAATGAAGTAAAAGGGGTGCATGCTCGAGACCAACTGCAAAGTTGGATCATTCTTGTCCAACACTCACAAAAGTGGGATTACTGGTGTCTAATATCCCGAGAATATTTTGCCTCAAAATATTGATCTTGCAAATATTAGTGTTTGGTAAATGAATGTTTGAACTTTTTTGGTTTTTAGTAGTGCCTTAACAGCACTTTTAATAAAATAAGCTCTTGACGTCGTAAAAGTAGTGTTCTCATAATTTTTGTTTCAGAACACAATGATTTAATTTTATATTGACAAATTATCTACATATTTTTACCTCAAACATTTATTAGTGTGCTCAATAACTAGATTTACTAAAAACATTCATGTAGTGGTGACAAAATTTCGTCCAACCCAATTACCCAATTTTGTTTGACCAGGAAAAAATTAGGTACAGTCACAAATCGAATTTAAATTTGAAATTTTTTTTTTTGTTATTTCTATTGTCCAATTTCAATTGTGACTTATTCAATTTGTCTGGCACAGAAAAAATCATGTAATAGGTGCATAACATTGAGTGAGTAGATGTAATGCTCCCAATTCATAATCGCTTAATTAAATACTTAATGAATGATTAAGTACTCCTTAGCAGCTGAACACTTATAATTTGGGAGAATGTTATTATCATTCCCAACTTGAAAACAAAGCAAATCCACTTGAGAGAAAGTAAATATGTGTGTTGTTTAGGAAAGTCAAGAAAGTTAATTCTTTTTCTACGACAAAAACCATTCAATAGTTATCAAACTAGTATCTCTCTTAGTACCAAGAAAATTTGTACTGAAAAATCAGTCTTTACAAGGTAAAAGTAATTCAAAAGAAGCAGAATGCATATCTTGATGAATTTAGAAACTTATCTTTCAATTGTTATCATGGTCATTGTAGGTAAAACGATTGAGCCTTTCTTTATGTTCAATCAAAATATTGGTAAAGTCTGTTTCAATTTTGAGGATCGGTTTAAGAGAAGCCAAGAGCCGATCGACCATGGGAAGACCAGCAAACACATAATCAAGATAGAGCATCACCACCCCTAACTGGCCTAGCCTTTCCTTCCCTCTTTTAGCTTTACAAAAGGCTGGTTGTGTCTTTCCATGTGCCTCATGGCCTAAATTTTTTATTAAAAAAATAAAACAATAGAAGAATGAGCCAGAAGCCCATTGTGTTACCCTTATATAGTAAAACTAAATTAAAAGCTAATGAGCTCATGTGTATTTTATTTTTAAGTCAATTTATGAATCACAAGTACTCGGTTAAACTTAACAGTTGATTAAGGATAATATGTTTTCTTCCAATTAGCCATGCTTACGACCTGAATGGTGATTCAGTAAGTCATAGCAATTCATGCGTTTAGAGATCTCCACCTGACTCCTAAGTTCTGATGAACAACTCGACAATCGACATATGAACAGTAATTGATAACTCGTTAATTGCACTGCTAGCAGGCCATGTTTTCCTACATGTCCCTGGAGCAACAAACTTATTAGCATCTGTACTTATGAATACAAAGTAACATATATGATCATCATAAAGGTTAGTGGTTCCTTCAAATGACAAAAACTTATGAAAAATTATAAGCTTGATTTACGAATAAAAACATCAAATTTATTGGCATTAGAAATGTATAAGTTATAACGTACCTCAAGTGACTGATCGTTTTCCTCTAATCTTTCACCCATTTTTTATTGACCATCCTCTTATTGGCCGCCCTCATTGCATATGTTTTGATTTGGCCTGTGCCCATAAGAATTCATCTTTGTGAATTTTAAAGGCTATTAGTAATACACCTATAATTCATAAACCAGTAAATTTTAGTTTCTATTTTTCTTTTATTTTTCCTTTAGTGAATTCTATAGAGTAACAAATTAAGTCATATGCAGCTTTCTTATAAGGCCAACTTGTCATGGCAATTTCCAACATATCAGGGACTTAGCGAACTTCTCCTTTATCACCTAACCTCCAATTGCTTAATGTGGTAAGACTGACTTAATAAAAATTCAATTAGCCCCCAAATTAAAGTCTATATAAAAATTAACATCATGACATAAACCTCTTCTCATGTAAGACTATATTCGTTCAAATCAAAATCTATAGTCCTACACCATTCTGATTTAGACTCTGTATTTCCTTACTAGTCACATGCAAACTAGCAACGAATTTACGTGGTGATAATTAATTAATAATTTTAATTACTAAAACACACAATATTTTCTTTATACTTACAACCAATTCTTGTATTGATTAAAAAAAAAAAAAACCAATTCTCGTAACCTCCCGTTCTATAGCAAATCAGTTGAACTCCAAAGATAAAAGCATTTAAAATACTTCCTGTTGCTCCATGAACTTCTAACCCTCGTTCCCATATTTAACACCAATTTGACCATTGACATTTAAACCATCATTAACCAAGCCACCATAAGTCCTTGCTAATTTAATGCTTAATGATACATAATATACGAGTAGTCAGTTACTCAAGCCAACAACCCAACTTATCCAGTACCAAGCAACTCCAACTTCACCCTTGCTTTCTTGAACTATTTATTCTTAGACCCCTTGAAATATGGCGCCAGACTTTTTTAAACCCACAATTCTGGAAATAAATTTTTTGCTCCAATGAACAATGGAAATGTAAACAAAGGAAGGAAGAATGACTAAAATGCCTTATATATATATATATATATATATATATATATATATATATATATATATATATATAGTATATATATATTATATATATATATATATATATATACATATACATATATATATAAATACAAATATATATATATATATATATATATATATATATTTTTTTTTTGGGTAAAATGAATGAATATTACTACGACAATAACTGATTCATGACACATGCCTATTGGAGCAGGGCATCCACATGCGTGGAATACTTACAGGATAACGTGTTAAGAAATAAAATACGATGCCTGATTTGGTCCTTGATCATGCATGCAGTGGTCAGAGCTGTGATGCGGTGGTTCCGAAAAAGGAGCTGATTCCTCGCATACCAGATAAAATAGATAGTTGCGGCAAAGACAGTGAAGGTGATTTGCTTGTGAGCCTTGGGGGCTTTGAAACTAGAGAGGGGTGTTGTCATGTCATCCAGTGAGAGGCAGGGGCTGCGAAGCGGGAGTGGCCACCAATGGATAATGGAGTCCCACACTTCTCTGGCGTAAGGGCATGCAGCAAATAGATGGGAGTCGTCCTCTGTGTGATGGTTGCACAACAAGCAGTGCAGGTCGTTCTGCTGGAAGAATTTGTTGAGGCGCATCTTAGTAGGCAGTCTACGATGTATGAAGACCTAGGCAATGAAGGCATGACGAGGGATGGAGGCTCTCGCCCAAATCACTCTGTCCCAGGAGACCTTAGTGCCTCCCATGAGCCAGTGGTAACCAATGCTGACCTTGTAGTAATTCTTGCCCTGAAATGTCCAGACGTTGGGGGCGAGACAACCCGCTTTGAATATGCCTTTAATGGCACATATCTTCTTCCAGGACCAGCTGCAATCGTAGGGCGGATTATAATCCCACCAGGTCTTGTTTTTTATGTAACGGCCATGGACCCATTTCACCCACAGCGAATCTTTCTTTGTTGCTATGGCCCAAACAAGCTTTGCGATAGTGGCCTTATTCCAGGCCGCAAAGTCTTTAGTCCCGATCCCCCCGAATTGTTTGCCCTTGCATGTGGTGGCCCATGATATGTGGGGGGGTCTACTGTAATCCTCCGTACCACCCCATAAGAAGTTTCTGCAGATGGCCGTGATTTTCTCTAATACATACTGGGGCATAAGGAACATGGAAGCCCAATAGTTGAACATACCAAAAATAACTCCATTGATAAGCATTGCTCTGCCTGCGAAAGAAAGACTTCTTGTGGCCCAAATGTGCACCCGAGCGGTAATTTTCTCCACTAGAGCACTGCAATCCAGCTTTGTGAGGCGGCTGGTTGAGATTGGGACTCCCAGGTAGTTCATGGGTAGGACGCCTTCCTGGAAACCACTAGCATGGAGGCAGCGATTGTGTAGCATGGTAGAGCAGCCTCCTAAGTAGATCTGGGACTTTTGGAGGTTGGCCTCCAGGCCTGCAGAATGGGAGAACAGATCCAGGGCTTCTTTAATGATATGAATTGTGGGGACATGAGCCTTACCGAATAGAATGAGATCATCTGCGAACATGAGGTGAGTAATATTGAGTGCTTTGCAGTGGGGATGGTGTCTAAACTGCCGGTGGAGGCTCGCTTTCTGCATAAGTCTTGAGAAGTATTCCATAACTAGGACAAAGAGAAGTGGTGAGAGGGGGTCCCCTGGCGAAGACCCCTTCGCCCTATGAAGCTGCCATGAATGTGGCCATTAAGGTGGAGATGAAATTCCATGTTGGAGACACAGGCCATAATCCATTTGGTGAAAACATTCGGGAAGTGCAGGGCTTTGAGCAGGGCCTCAATAAAATCCCAGTGGATGGAGTCAAAAGCTTTCCTTAGATCGACTTTCAACATGCACCGAGGGGAGATGTGCTTTCTGAGGTAGCCTCTAGCTAAGTCCTGGCAAATAAGGACATTGTAGAGAATTTCACGCCCTTGAACGAACGCACCTTGGCTTTGATTGATCAGGCTAGGCAAGACCGACTTGAGGCGTGAGCAAAGTAACTTGGAGATAACTTTGTACAGGATGTTGCAGCATGAGATTGGACGGAAATCTGAGGCACGCTGTGGGTGAGCCACTTTTGGGAGCACTATCAACTTAGTGGCGCTAATGAAAAGGGGCATGTAGCCTATTTGGAAAAAATGCTTGACCAAGGCGCAGACAAGTGGGCCTGTGGAATTCCAAGAAGATTTGAAGAATCCACTGCTGAAGCCATCTGGACCAGGGGACTTGTGATTTGGGATGGAGAACATTGCTTCTTTGATATCGGTGTCCGTGAAAGCCTTACAAAGACCGATTTGCTGCTCCATAGAGAGTATCACTCCTAGTGATATGGTGGAGCAGTCCAGAGATGAGCGCTGCGGGTAGGCATTTCCTAATAGGTCCTTGTAGAAAGTGTAGAGCACCTCCCCTACCTTAACGAACCCCTCGACCTCAGTGCCTGAGGCATCATGGAGAGAATAGATGTATGTTGCAAGCTTCCTTTGCTTTGCTTTGGCAAAGAAAAAACTGGTGCAGTCGTCCCCATACTTGATCCATTCTATTTTGCTATGTTGTTTGAGGAGAGCGAGGCTTGATGAGAGAATGGAAATATATTTATTCCTAGCCTCTATCTCCTGGTGCTTTAGGGTGGCGCTGTCTGGGGAGCACTGAATATCTTGTTGAAGCTTGAGGAGCGCATTTCGCGCAATCTCCTGTTGGGTTTTCAGGTCTTTGAAATGGTCACGGTTCAGCCGAGAGAGCTGGTGCCTCATTTGGTAGAAGAAGTGCTTGGCCTGGCGTATGATGGTATGGCGATTGATGATTGGGAGGCAGGCAGCGACAATGTTTTGGAACTCCTTATGTGAGCTCTACATATCACAGTAGAGAAATTGAGGTGGGGGTCTAGGGGGTACATGGACTTGGATGAGGAGCGGGGAGTGATCTGATAGCCTAGGAGGAAGGGCTTTGACCATTGTGTAATCGAACTCCTCATGCCACATGCTATTGATGAAAACTCTATCAATTTTGCTCCAAATGGTTTTGTTTATCCAAGTGTAGACCGCCCCTGAGCCAGTCATCTCCTGCACCTCGCAAGTTTCCATGAAAGCTGACAGCTCCTGAGTGTCACGATTAGTCACCTCGTTCCCCCCTATGCGGTCATCCTTGTAAAGGATAGAGTTAAAATCCCCTAGGATACACCAGGCGCCTGGAACTGAGAAGGAAATGTGGTGAAGATCCTTCTATAATGGTTGTCGCTGAAGCTCTAGGTTGTGCCTATAAATAAACGCAATATGGAAGTGCTTACTGGTGCTGAGTTGGGTAGCCTCACAGTGAATGAGCTGATCTATTTTTTTAAGGAAAGTGAGGCTGTAGGAGCACGGCTTCCATGCAACCCAAATCCTTCCTTTTGAGATTTCGAAATTATTTGTCCAATCCCAACCGCGGAAAATGTTTGAAGCAATAGTCTCCACTTTCTGGCGTTTGATTTTTGTTTCAAGTAAACCAACCAATCCAATCTTATTGAGCTGCAAGAAGATCTTGACATCTTCTTGCTTATTAGGCCAATTAAGGCCTCGCACGTTCCAACTAGCTATTTGATTCATGAGGGAGAGGAGTAGCCATGTTCTCCCGTTGTAAGACATCCTGTAGCACTTCCAGAATGTGAACATCGTTTAGCACACTAAAGCTATTTTGATGCATGGACAATGAATCAGTGGACGCGATTGTATAATGTTTGGGCGAGGCTCCTTTGGAAACCGTGATGAATGCTTCTGAGGGCTTTTCCTGGGAAGAGGCTACTCAGGGCCTTGAAGGGGCGGGAACCATATTGTTTTGTGATGATCCAGCAGTTAGTTGTTGAGTGGTTGGGATGGTAGCCCTGCTTTATTGTGGATCTTGATTGGTGATGATTTGTTCGTCCGGTTGCTGATTAATGACTAGTTGAGATGGAGCCTTAGGGTTTACAATTCTTCTCCATTTAGTGCGAGCTAGCCCCTTTTTCTTACAGACCTCCTCTGTGTGCCCGAGCATTGCACAATGTGTGCATTTGGACAGAATCCATTCGTAAGTCACTTGTTGACGTGTGAGAACCCCTTCTTCGTTGAAGAATTCGATATGCTCTGGAAAGGGACCATCAATTTGCATTTCAACCAGGAGACGCGCGTAACGAATCACCTGCTTGTCTTTCGTGAACTTGTCGGTTTTAAGGGGGATGCCCAGGATGCTCCCAATCTTGCTTAGACTTTCCATTCCCCAGTATTTGATGTCCAACGTAGGAAGCTGAATCCAAATGGGAAGGGAACGGATTGTCTCGATTTGGAGGTCCATGGTGGGATTCCATCCCTTAACCAACATGGGTTTGCTGTCAAAGAAATAAATTCCACGTTTTTCAACTGAGATTTTATCCTATAGCTGAGCAAATCGAACCATGAACACTCCTTTGCGCACATACAAGATACGATCAATTGCATAGTTTGCCCAAATGCATTTAAGGAATCCTTTCATCACTTCAAAGGGTGGGTTGGCACCCATTACAGTGCATAGAACGGCTGATTGCTAATATTGTATTTCAACTTCCACATCAGATTTCACAAGTTTTGTACATTTGACGCCATTTATGATGCTAGAGGGGACGAATTTGAGTTCCGTACCTTCATTTGGGTCTACCAGTTGGGCAAAGGAGCATTGCTGACCCCATGGTGATGAAGCTGAGCCATTGGATGCTCCCTGTACGTAGGACTGCACAGATGGAGCTTGAGGTTCTGAAGGATGTGCTGAAACTTGATTTGGTCTGGAGCAAGCATGGGCGACATTGGTGGGAGGAGGAAGGGGGCCCCCCTCGAAGGTTCTGCTGGCACCGGCAGCCGGCAATTGGGCGATTGACAGGGAGCCACCGAGCATAGGTTGGGGAGGTCGGGAATTTAGTGCCTCAAGCTGAAGGAATGCCGAGCTGTCGGGCCCAGGTGGTGAGGGATAGTGGCCCCGGGAGTGTCTGGGGGCAGAGCAGCCAGCGCTGGACCGAGGGAGGTGGCTAATATCTCCGGCACAGGCAGCCGTTGTCGGTCGATTGTGGGATCTAAAGTGCCTGGTATTTGGATCGCCACAGCCAATTGAGGGATCGAGGTTATTCCAGGCCCCGACCCACAGACCGGTGGCTCCGGGAGTGACCCTGGACCGTCCAAGAGAGGCGACGCCGGTAAAGGAGTCGGCACCAGCAGCTGCTGTTGGGACCGCGTAGTTGGGCCCGGGTGGTGCTGAGCTATCTCTGAGAGCTGAACGCCGGAAGCTGACACCAACCCATATATATATACACACACATACATCTATATATGTGTGTGTGTGTGTGTACACACACACACACACACACACACACACACACACACATATATATATGCATGTATGTATGTATGTATGTATGTGTATATGTGTGTGTGTGTGTGTGTGTGTGTATGTATGTTATGTGCATAGTTTTTATAGTAATTGGAGACTTTGTTCTAAATTATTTTATATTGATTGTTAGTGTAATAAGGCATTATTATTATCAATAATATTAATACTAATATTAATATTAATATTAATATTATTATTATTATTATTATTATTGCTATTGTTATTATTAGTATTATTAACCATTGGATAAATTCGTTACAGTTAATAATTGTAAGAAACCACTAGTTGAAATTTTTTATAAAAGATAATATAAAATGCACAATAATATATATGTATATGTTATGTATTCTGTTGGGAAGAGTTACTAGAGTGGTTAATAGAGTTTTTTGATGTCATTTTTAGGAAGACACCTCAGGAATGAAGAACCAGTACAATCATCCAATTTTACAAGAACAAGGGTGATATCCAAGATTGTCATAGTTATAAGGCTATTAAGCTGCTTAGTCACATTGTGAAGTTGTGAAAAGGGTGATTGAGAGAAGGTTGAGGAAGAATATTTCAATTTTGGAACACTAATTTGGTTTTATACAAGGTAGATCAACTATAGAAGCAATCTATTTCATAAGAAGGCTCATGAAATTGTATAGGAATAGGAAAAACTATCTCCACATGGAGATCTATAGAAAGCGTATGATAGAGCACTGTGTGAGGTGTTATGGAAGTGTTTGGACAGGAAAGAGATGTCTATGGTATATATCCAGGTTATTAAGGATATGTATGAGGGTGTAAAAATAAGTATTAGGACTTCAAGAGGAGACATGGAGGACTTTCCTATTGACATTGGGCTCCATCAAGGTTCAGCTTTAAGCCCATTTCTTTTCACTATTGTTACAATGAGCTCAAAAAATGGTGTATGCTATTTATTGATGATATTGTTCTTATCGATGAGACTAGAGAAGAACTTAATAGCAAGTTAGAGCAATGGAGACGCACCTTAGAATCTAGGGGATTTAGATTGAGTAAATCCAAGATTGGATACTTAAAATGTGGGTTTAGTAGAGTCGAAGCTGGTGGTGAAGAAGTCACGATGAAGGGTGTGGTAATACCAAGGGCCAAGAAGTTCACGTATTTAGGCTCAATCACTGAGGAAAAAGGAGATATTGACGAAGACATTAACCAACGTATTAGAGTGAGATGACAAAAATGGAAGAATACTTCCGAAGTATTATGCGATAAGAAACTTCCTTTAGGATTTAAAGGGAAAGTTTATCGGATAGTAGTCATACTAGCTTTGTTATATGGTTTAGAGTGCTGGCCAATCAAGAAGACTCAAGTTTAGAAATTAATGGTAGCAGAGATAAGAATGATTCTATGGATGTGTGGCTATACGAGATTGGATAGAATTAGGAATGAATTGATTAGAGAGAAAGTAGGAGTTACATCCATAGAAGATGAGATAAGGGAGACCAAGATAAGATGGTTTGGGCATCATAAGGAGAGAAGTGTGAATGCACCAGTGAAGAGATGCAAGACGATTAACCTTCCAAAATGTAGATGAGCTAGAGGACGAGCAAAGAAAAATTAGAACAGGGTGATTAAATATGATTTGACTTATATAGGACTAACAGAGGACATAGATTAAGATAGGAGTTTGTAGAGACTTAAGATTGACATTATAGATCATAGGTAGCTTGCTTCTAGTCCTTCCTTTGGCTTTTGTTTTGGCAGTGATTCCTAATTGTGTTATCCTGGCTATTATTATATCATGCATTTGATGCGATCCTACGAGCTAATAGATTGATCTTTGTAGGGTTATTATTATCGTACTTCCAATTGCTTAAACAGTACCCTCATTGTATCTGTGTGATCACCCCCTCACCTCTGATTATTTAAGTGTAGAATGCTGCTGGTCAGATAATAATATGGCATCACTTGTTGCTCAAGGTATGTACATCTCTTATCCCTCATATGTTATTCATTTTAATTTATCTAATTAAAAATAATTAGGTCTTGTGTTTGTTAACTTTGTTTGCTAATCGATTTTCAACTGCAAAATATTTTCTTGAAACTTTTTATGTAGGTTTATTGGAAACGATCTCTCTATACATGCAGTTATACGTGTAAACTAAGGCTGCCTACATTTGGATCTCCCCAAACAATGCAAAAACGGGACCTGTAATGGGAGAAGTAGTAGTTATTGTCATTGTTGTTGTTATCGGTGGTGGTGGTGGCGGCGTGTGTGTGTGTATATGTGTCTCTCTCTCTCTGTGTGTATGTCTATATTATATGTACACACACACACACACACACACACACACACACACACACACACACACACATATATGTATATACACACACACACACGTATGTGTGTGTTTGTGTGTGTGTGTGTATGCATATTGTGTGTGTGTTTTTCTAATCTTTTGTTACTTTGTTCTAAATTATTTTATATTGATTGTTATTGTTGTTGTTATTTTTGTTGTTAGTAATCATGGCATGAATTTATTAACAAACAATAATTACAGGAAACTACTTGTGGAAATTTTTTATAAATAATCATATAAAATACGTAATAATATATATATGTATATATGTGTATGTTTATGTATATGAATTATGTGAGGGAGGATTCTCCTATTTTTGTTACTTTTCTCTAAATTATTTTATATTTTTATTATTTTGATAAGGCATTAATATTATTATCATTATTATTATCATCATCATCATCATCATCATCATCATCATTATTATATAGAAAATAATAATATGAAAATATTAGTTAATATTTTTTAAACTAATAATATGAAAAGGATGCAACAATATGCATACATATTACGTGAAGGGCATTTTAGTATTTTTGTCCTTCATTTGCTAATATCTCCATAGTTCAATGGACCAAAAAAAATTATTTTCATAGTTGAGAGTTGTAAAAAAGCATCATAATTCAAGGGGTCCAAAAGTAAATAATTCTTCCTTTTGTTCCATCAAATCAGTGACTATAAATGTTCATTCTATCTCCCGATGACATTTCCAAATTCACAGCTTAAGCTACTCAATTTATACAGCCACTATGTTATTATTTTACCTCATTTGAGCTACACCAAGGTCGATAGCTTAATAAGCTAGCTTGACCATATTAGGTCCTTGTTTTGATACGTATTATTTTCACATCCCCGTACTGTTTTGATAAGATGAGAGAAACAAGCTCCGATGGTTTGGCCATGTGAAAAAAAGGAGTGTAGTCGCTTCAGTGAGGAGATGTGAGATGATTAACATCCTCGAAGGTAAAAGAGAGAGGGGACGACTAAAGAAGAGTTTGGACGAGGTGATTAGAGAGGATTTGAAAGTTGTAGGTTTGACGGAGGACCTGGCTCAGGATAGGAAGTTTTGACGGGATAGGATTAGGATTTTAGATCACAGAGAATTGACCCCGTAGTTGTCTTTTGGATGCAGTGGCATAGTGCCGGTAGTGGTTTTTCGTTTGTCATGTTTTGTATGCGGGTAGCACTTTCATCTGGGAAGAGCTATCGTTTGCTTACCTCTAGTCGTTAAGGTATATTACCTTCCTATAATATATTGTTCTTATTTTACATAGCTGTAACAACCTATCTTATTAATATATCTCAGCCATTCCTTGTTGTGTGTCCTTAATTTTCCCAGTAATTGTTTTCAAAAATCTTTCTTCTATAAAATATTTTCACAAAATCCTTTTTTTGTGAGTCTCTTGGAATCAGCCTCTCTATGGGTAGGATTGCCGATAGAGGTAAGATTGCCTATAGTTGGATCTCCCCAGATCATGCAAAAGCAGGACCCATACTGGGAAGTGTTATTGTTGTTATTGTTGTTTTGATACGTACTATTTCATTTTACTCAAACCAACAAGCATGAATAACATCCCATCATATCAAATTACAACTCAAGCTTCATCTGACCAAAATTCCCTTTTGTGGGTTCAAGTATCCAATCAACAAGAACGTGTTTTGTCTTACCCAATCATTCCAGTTACGAGCATATATACATCAATTGATTCAATTTAGACATACTATAATAAAATTTAGTTATAATAGATAAGAAGGGTAACTTCGAGACTTACACCTTTTAGGAAAACATAACTAGGGATGAGAATCACATCCGAGTTCAAGGCATATACGATCCAATCTGAGTAAAATAATCCGATTCAGATCCAAGAAAAAAATATTCGAGTCCGAGTCCAAGTCTGAAAAAAAAATCTGAATCTGAGTCTGATTCGGATTGGATTCAGAAGGAAGGTAATATCCGATCCGATTTTTCAATTCAATCCGATAATTTTGTGAAGTACTTAAAATTCAAATTTAAAATTTTATAAATCTAAAGTCTACACCCTGTCTTAACCCTAAATTCCTAACACCTACCTCAATTAGTTGCTCTCTCTCTCTCTCTCTCTCTCTCTCTCTCTCTCTGTGTGTGTGTGTGTGTGTGTGTGTGTGTGTGTGTGGGTGTGTGTGTGTATGTGTGTCTTAGACTCTTAGCCTCACTCCATTACCAACTAGAAAATTAATATCATCTGTCTCCTTTTCCCTTATCAGTCTCCCCTAATTTTGCAATAAATGTTCAAATATTCGGTTGAAGTAAGAAAGTGCCTGCTATCACATCGATAAGTGGACAGAATAAGTTTGGATGAAAAAAATGGTACAAAATTATTATCAAGAAAGGTAATTAATTCGGATTGGTTAAATCCGACTCCAATATGCTCCAAGTCGAATCGAATTCGAAGGTCCGATCGGATTCAGATTCGAATTCGGATTGATTTTTTAGATCCGGAACTTATTTGGATTCGGATTCAGATTCAGATTTCCAACATCTGATCAGAATCCATTGCATTTCCATCCCTAATTATGTAAGGGAGCGTCAGTGAACATGGTAGCTAATGACGGTGACAGTAGTGGGAAGAAGGGTAGGTGGAGTTACAACAGAGGTATGAGAGACCCGATGATTTGACTGGGTAGGGATGACCCCTATTCTAGTTCAGCCCAAGTAGAGAGGGAAAAGAAGGGGGAAAAGTAGGGGAGGGGGAAGCTTGTATATATTTGGGAAAATTATAAAGGAATGATACTCAAAATGAAAGGCAACTAACTTAGCTTTTTCACAAGAAGTTAGTGTTGGATTTAGAGGGAAAAATTGTGTGTAAAATTTCAATGGAAAGATAGTTTACCAAACTGCACTTCTTGACTTGTGAGGAGTTTGAACGGGGTCAATTTTAGCATTAGTAGGAGCTTATGTGATGAAGCAATGAGAAATAGAAAGGCACTTGTGAAGAGGCAAGGGCACGAATAGAGACAGGTAGACAGCAATTGACAGAAAAGAGAAAGGTGGAATAAGAAGAGAGTCATTGACAAGGTAGAAGAAGAGAGTGTTGTCGCAGGACTAATGTAGAGAAGGATTAGGGTAGTAATGGAGAGAGAAAGTGAGAGCGAAAGGGATAGGTAGAAGGAGAAGAGTTGTGGCATCAAGGTAGAAGAAATAGACGCTTGGGGTCTGCGATAGAGGTACAAGCCAGCCGTGGAAGGAGAAGAGATGATCCAATGTAACTCTAAAAACCGCACAAAGCAGCCCATAAACGAGTCGAAGAAGGTTGAGTTAGAGATGAGTAGTTTTCAATCCATAAATGTACTAACTAAACTAAAAATTTTTGTTTATATACAAGAATGATAGTAGAAGTGTGGATGCTTAAATGGATTGTCAGTTATGAAATTGTTGGTAATGGAAGGATGGAATGGAGGACTATGAGTTGTGGGGTGTTATGACATGAATTGAGGATGTTAGGGTGGTGTTGTGATGAGGGAGACAGAAGAATCCAGTGTTTACCATAGTTTCAATAGAGGTATACCCAGGTATATCTCTTGTGATTAGTTGGTAAATAGATGCAAAGAATGTAGGTGTGAGCATTAATCTTGGCATCTAACATGTGGTATTATACTTAGGGTAGAGTAGATATGTGAATGTTTGGAAACACTATTATGTTTATCATAGTTTCAGTAAAGGCATACCCAGTTGTACCTCTTGTGATTACTTGGTAAATAGATGCATAGAATGTAGATGTGAACATTAATATTGGCATCTAAGTTGGGGTGTTGTAAGTGGGGTAGATTTGATGTGTGGATGTTCGTAACCGCATTGTGTTTACCATAGTTTCAATAGAGATATACCCAGCTCTATATGTTGTAATTAGTTGGTAAATAGATGCAAAGAATGTAGGTGTGAACATTAATTTTGGCATCTAAGTTGGGGTGTTGTGATTAGGGTAGATTAGAGGGATGGATGTTGGTAACTACATTGTGTTTACCACAGTTTCAATAGAGGTCTACCCAACTTTACCTCTTGTGATTACTTGGTAAATAGATGCATAGAATGTCGGTGTGAAGATCTTGCCATCTAAGTTGGGGTGTTGTAATTGGGGTAGATTAGATGTGTAGATGTTGGTAACCGCATTGTGTTTACCACAGTTTCAATATAGGTATATCCTACTCTACCTCTTGTGATTACCTAATGAACAGATGCATAGAATATAGGTGTGAACATTAATCTTAGCATCTAAGTTGGGGTGTTGTAATTAGAGTAGATTTGATGTGTGGATGTTGGTAACCGCATTATGCTTACCACAGTTTCAATATAGGTGTACCCAGCTCTACCCCTTATGATTACTTGGTGAACAGACACAGAAACCAAGTTTTAGAAGCTGTTATCAATAGTGGAAGACACAAGCAAATAAGTAAATGTCATAGTTCTGGTATTACATGTTGTAGTTAGTATGTGATGATATTTGTTGTTTTTTTCTAATTTATAGGTTCGAACAGTGGAGTTATATAAACATCATAGAAAGCTTCAAAATGAAGTAACCTATGTCACTGAATCAAGTTTTAGTAGCGATGATGATGGCAATGCCTTTGACACTTTGAATGAGGACATGGATAACTCCCCCAATAGCCTATTAGTTTCATTGGAGGGAGAGGTGAGTGGCAGCATTGGGGATGTGGTTGTGCCTGAGATGCGATCAAAGAAGTTATAACACGTAGTGCTGACCATTGATGTGTGAGAAAGAGGTCAGAACCAGGTAGAGGGCATGGTCCATGTTGTCCTAATACATCACTACGCAATTAAAACAGTGTGTAGCTTGAACTCTAAGTTAGAGGATTTCCATAAATCAGCTACAGATGATACAGATTGCAGTTTAGTTTTGAAGTATAACTGTTCTCATGGATAGGCACCTTGTACGGGCCTTTGTTGAATGTTAGATTCCAGATATGAAGTTATTTAAGATTGGTCATAGAGAGGTACCATTCCCACTATATGATGTGGCCTTGTTGATAGGCCTCCCTGCCACTAGGGAACATGTTACTTCTGAGCATGGGCAAGGTACATGTGAGGTTGAGGAAGTAATAAAGGTGGCTATGGATGGCCATCTCATAAGAGAGATGAGGAGGTGATAGACTGGTTAGATAGACATGCGATTGTACTGGAACTATGTTTCAGTCATACTCGACTTGTATAAGAAGAATAACACACCTAAGAGGCTAGGCTTATTCACTAAGCTATATCCCTTGCTAGCAATGAGTGGATTATTATTCCCTTGCTCTGCTGGGGGTGTGGCATGGGAGTTGATTTAAATGACCGAAGATGTAAAAGTCATGCCTGAGTATAACTAGTCAGAGGCATTGTGGAGCTTCCTAATAAAGGCAAATAAAGGAAACACAAGAGAAGGTGTGTACCATAAAAAATTTGTAAATAAATGGATTTGCAATGATACTGCAGGTGTGTCATGCCATTATGTAACTGTGATGATGGGTTATTGTAATTGATTAACCTAACAAGATGAACTTGTATTTCAAATTGTCCCAATTAGGTGTTGTTCTATGAGCATACAAATTTATATCCTCATGCCGATGACAAGTGTGCCATGTATTGGAAGCTGGGTTAACTTATACATAGACGCAAATATAATGCTACAGTTCTCATTTCGTCCATCAAGGACAACTAGGTGGGCTAAAGCTTATTGTGTTACATGACAAGATATGTGCTATTCTTAGTGCATGTGGTAAGACAGGTATTTGAATGCGCAGATTTTCCCATTCCTTGAAGTGCGGGAGATCAAGAGAACAGAACCAATAGTGAAGGCTTTTACTTAGACCGATGATTTCCAAGCATATGTAGAGGATGCACAGGTATAATAGAAACATATGTGCATTGATACATGATGGTTTGTAAGAGTCATGACACAAATCCTCAATTGAGGGGGTAGATATAATTAGATATGTATGCAGCTTATGTGTGAATGTTGATGCCAAATTAGGGGCTGGGAAATTTTGAAGTGGTAATTATGTTGAGATGTAGGCAATGTTGTGTCATATATTATGTTTGTGTGTGTCCTATGGATTCCATGGGAATGCTCGAGTAGTAAATTATGGGTCATGTAATTATTGGGGAGTTAGGCAACGTAAACGAACTTATGTTGTAGTGGTGATTTTACGTCACATGTTTCACACATTCCCTTCCTTGTATTTTCACACATGCAAGGTGTATAATGGGTTGAAATGGTACATTGAACATTGCAGGGTATTATAAGCATTGAGGAGTGCCTTCGAAGGACTAGAGAGGCACTGAGGGTAGAGAAAGAAGCACATGCTACCACAAAAAGGAGTTAGCATATATGAGGGCATTATGGCTGGCTAGGGGACACCAAGATGGTGTTCCTAGTTGTAGGCAGCATGAAGGAATGGATTTAGCACACAGTGTATGTGGAACTAGGGAGGCCCATTACGCCAACCAAATCCCATCTGCATGCCCTATCAAGCATTGAGCTGTGCAAGAATATTAGCAATTGTTTAAGAGTGATAAGACATCAACATTGCCTCTTATTGCCCACACCAAGGTGGACGATGACGTGTTCTATGATCAGCAAAATGATAACGATCAGCAAGCAGATAGGATAGATGGAAATGTGTCGTCCATCTCGGACTGTAACGTACAACTTGCATATGATGTCGCTGAAGAGGGAACATGCAGCCAGATGCATGAGCCTGGTGAAGGAAACAACTCCACCATTGGCAAGAGAATGCAGAGA
This sequence comes from Carnegiea gigantea, assembly GCA_029747015.1. NCBI lineage: Eukaryota > Viridiplantae > Streptophyta > Magnoliopsida > Caryophyllales > Cactaceae > Carnegiea > Carnegiea gigantea. The sequence continues at coordinate 72,188 of JAKOGI010002547.1, forward strand.
AGTCCTCAACAATGGAATCTATCAGCAATGCAGACATCTCCCTACTTTAATATTGACAACGCTTTGCGTATGGGTAAACATAAAAAGAGAATAGTGTACATCTCCTAAAAATGGTTAAGAAAGGTGTCCAAACATATAATCGAAGAACAAAAACTGCAAGAGATGGGTGCAACCACACTTGAGCCCAAGATGTTGAAGATAATCATACATCCAGTCCACCCTACTACTGAATGTGAGGAATGGGAACCAACATTGCTAGATCTATGCACCGAGGTACAAATTCACATTATATGTGTGCTTAGGTAGCTTTGTTGTGATTAAAATCCTCAATACAAATGGTGGTATGTTACATATCTTTATTTGAATAGGGAGGAACTGAACTGACTAGGATGACATCAATGGCGTGCACACAAGATGAACAAGTTGAACAAACCTACCAAGCAACCCTCAGTATAGGAGGCATACTAGATGCAATAGAAGACATGGCAGATCAAACTAAAAAGTGTACCTCCAAAGCTACTGAGGTAAGTATGATGTGTAGAATAATGTAGCATTGCAAATAGGCAATTGTGCTGGACGATGACTTTTTTATATTAAGGTTGAGAGTGCAATCGATACGTATAGTTCATTTATACCCTCGTGGTAATGAAGATTTTAAACTTTTTACAGGGAAAGAGTAAAGGTTTAAAGGGAGGGAATGAGGACTCAGATGTTATGCATTAGGTATCTAGATGTTCTACCCATGAAACCCAAGAGCAACAACAATTCTGTAAGGATGATATAACAACCCCCCCCCTCATGTAAGGTTGAGTGATGAGGTGGGTAATTAAGTAAGTAACATAAATATTATACGACTGGGTAAGTTGGTTGGAACGTACGAGATTAAATAAATTTTATTTTTGTGTTCATTTTATATTTTGTGTGATGTTCGAGTATTTTTGGTCTTTCTTTTATTTTGGTAGCATAGTTTTATTTTTGTTAGTTTATTTTGTTTTGCTCACTTCATTACTTGAGTCTCTTCTTTTTGTTTTAGTGATTGGTTTGTAAATAGTGTCCTAGATGCATCTTCTTTTCTAAAATAAAAGTTCAAAAAATTAAAAACTTGAAAATTCAAAAAAATTAAAAAATTCTTAAAATTGAAAAAACACTAGATTCAAGAATGCCAGTTTTTAATTTTCCACAATTTGAGCATGGACCTTTCTGGAGCTATTTATTGCGACTTAATGATTATCGTGCTCAATTGAATCAAATTTTCAAAAATGAAAAATTTGTGAGGTCATTACTGTGGGTCTGAATTCTGCATCTTGGGGTTATATTGAGTCTATTTATCCTGGAGGTGTACTAGGATTGTTATCTAAAACTCTTAGAAGTTTGGGATTTCTTTGAAAAATTTGCTTGGGATACTTACGAGTTTGAACTAGCTAAAAATAATTTTGGTTACCTACTTCATAGTGAGTTTGTTATTCTTGTTAGTCCTTACCCTCAAGATCATTTTATAGATTCACATGACCCCTCTTATTCTTGTGTGTCCCCTGTGTTGTGCAATTATTGTGAATCTTCTGACCATGATGTCCTTACTTGCCCTTTTCGTACTTATGTTGATGCTACCTGTGCAAGTGTGGGAAAGAAGATAAATGAATTGACTGATAAAATGATAGAGAATATGAAAGTGAGAATTGCTGAATATTCTCAATGTTTTAATCAAAGTAGGGAGAATTGTAATGAGCGTGACTCTGGTTTAGGATCTTCTAAACCTAGAGTTAGTCTCTATAATGATTTTGAACCCTGTTATTCTGCTAGGCCTAACTTGAATGAAGAGATGTCTTTGCCCAGTCTAGATCAAGAGAATGACTTCTCTTTGTCTCTATCCCTTGCCCTTGCACCTGAATTTAGCTCACCTATGGACGTCATTGAGGATGTCGTAGTTTCTGCCGACCCACCCATCACTTTAAATGGTTCTTTTGAGTTTGAGGAGGGTGATGAATGTAGGAACCCTAGTGAGTTAGATTTGAGCGTCACAATTGACTTTGAGCATCATGAGATAGAAGAGTCAGAAGAACCTATTTTACAGAGGCAATGTCAGGAGGAAGCTACACCACTAAATTGGAATTTGAGGATTATATTCTTTCTATAGAATATGAATCTTTTTCATATAGGTTTGATGTTAGTGTAGGTTTGGATGTGAATTTGTGTGCTGAATACGAATCTTTTTCTTTGGACCTCATCCACCCTGACTTTCTTTTTGAATCTCACAAGTATAAATTTGTTGAGTCTGAGGTCATTGTCACCAAACATTTTGATTTAGACCAGACTCCTACGCACATTGAATTTAAAGGACTTGTGGATTTAGGACTCACTAATTTGCCTAGACCATTCATTCATGATGATATACTTTCTAGGCCAATGACTCACTCACTGGCTACTTTTAAGTACGTCTATTCATTTTCTGATTGGGCCCAACAGTTTGACAAATTGAAGAGGGCCCTTACTTGTGCTGCATTGTTGTGGTGGATGTGCTCTATTTAGTACCAACTCTTCAATGTTTATTGTCTTAATTTTATCAAGAGTTGGTCTTTTGTGTTTGACAAGCTGCTTCGTGCTTTATTGGGATTTGATTTAAGTAGTAATGTTTCATTTGATATAGAGTGGCTGATGCTCCATCGGCCTCTATTTGAGCGCATTTCTGGAGGTCATAGCTTAGGTGTAATTCTGCACCTGACCTCGAATAATCGTTCATCTTTATCTCGTCTTTTTTATTTTTGTTTTCTTTTGTATATATTTGTGGCTATCTTTCATTTTTGTTTTCTGTTTTAGTTTAGAGTCTTGTCTTTTTCTTTCTTTTTGAGTCTCCTTTTCCTTTTATCTATTTATTTTGATTTTTGGTTGTATTTTATGTTTCTTTTCCTAATGGGATATTGTGAGATTTAGGTGTGGGGGTAGGGAAACTTTTGGGGAAAAAATTGAAAAAAAATCTAAAAAATTTTGAAAATTCAAAAACAAAAAAGATTTTTGTTTTGTTTTTGGGAAAGTTTTGTACTATTCTGATTAGCTTAAATCCCCTGTACTTTGATTGTTAGCTTGTATATACGCATGATGTGCATGTTAGGTCTCCATCATCGGTGTGTCATTATTAGCCCTAATTCTAACCCCAATTGTTCATTATTGATGTGTAATCCAATCCCTATTTATATCATCATCATTATCTTAGGGTCTTCATTTTCCATTGTTGGCTCCCCCACTTGTCTTCGGCGCGATTACTTTGGTTTTTATTTGCGTTTCTTAAAAAAATATGAAACTGGAAAAAAAAGAGAAAGAATAGGAAAAGGAAAGGAAATAAAATTAGGAATGCCAAGTATTCCTTTGAGACATGCGCTACTGGGCGTTGCCTCTTTGAGGCACGTGCTACTCGGTGTTACCCTTTGAGGCAATACTGCTACCAGGAAAGCTTGCTTCCTATGTTATTGAATCAATAATGTACTTTGTGTTAGTCAAGTGGGATTGTATTTGATTTTGGTAAACTTGAGCTCTAAGATGATGATACACTTGCACACGAGCACTGGGATGGATTCAAAGTCACGATGTACAGTTAGGTGAAAAATTAGTGCTTTGATATCATCCATGGGGTAGAGAGCCTTGATGAGTATATTTTGTTTATATGCAAGCCAATATCTTTGATGCATGGGTGATTTAGTTGATTTGAATGTGCATATATCTTTCCCCAGTTTTGTACATATTAATTTTTGAAAACAAAACAAAAAATCAAAAAAAAAATTTTTGAGTTTCTCTTTATGTTTTCTTTTATAGATTTTGTGGATATATCTTCTGCAAACCCTCACGAGACCTTACTCATCCATTAGGGGTAACCTAGGGGTTTAAAGGGCTTATTGCACGTGCTAAGTGCAACCGTGATTCCTACGAAAGTGAGTTAGGAATTTTATTTTCTTTTTCTAGGATTTTTTGTTTTGTTTTACTCGAGGACGAGCAAAATTTAGGTGTGGGGCTATTTGTTTAGCCTGAAAATATGTTATTTTTGCACCCTTTATTGTCTAATATTTGCTCTAAATAAATTGTTAAATTAGATTTTTAATAATGTTTTTGTTTATTTTGTAGGATTTGAAAATTTTGGAAAAATAAGCGGCAAGTGCATGGCTTAGATCGGATTGAAGAAAACAAGAAATAAGAAAAGAAAAACCAGGCCAAATGGAGCCCAACGGCCCAGCTCACAAGCTCAGACTGGCCCCTCATTTACTTCCCAAGACGCAACCCAGGCCCAACATTTTCTTCCCAGACTAGCCCAGGCGCCCCCTTTCCTCTCTTCCTTTCTCTTTTTTTCTCTCAGCGGGCTCGGCCGAGTTATATGATTCCTTTTCCTTTCCTTCCTACGGTCCACTCATCCCCTCCTCTTCCCAGGCCCAACCGGGTTACTTGCTGAACCTAGAAACACGTGGCTTGTCTTCCCCCTTCTTTTCTCTCTATCGGGCCTAGCCCATATGCCTCCCTCATTTACCAGCCCAGCTTCTCTCTTCTCACTTAAGAAATCACGTACTGAGCATGTGATTTGGGTCTGTCTTCTTCCCCCCCCCCAACTTTGGCCTTCTTTTTCCTCTTCGTTACCCAACCAGAAAACTCAGAACCTGAAAACAGAGCCCCTGGCTCTTCGTCTTCCCCACTCCCATAACCGCTACTTTTTCCCTTCATCTTCCTCCATCATTCATCCCATTAATCCTATTAACTGTTATCTTTCGATAGTAACTTTGGGCTCACAGACCAGAGTTGTCACTCTCATTATTCCCTTCAGTAGACCATTTTTCTTTAGTCTCTTCATCGCAACCTCTTTTTGCAGTCTCCTCATTACCTGCATAATCTGATACAACAGAGATCTCATCATCATCTAACAAATCAATGATCTCCCCTTCTACTCTAAGCCTGGTTTACGGCTGCTTGCCTCCACATTTGCCTCTTTCACTCACCAATAACCTGTAATTTCAAGCACAATAACAAATAAATCACCTATTTTGTTATCCTTTAGTCAATAGTGTACTTCATCATATACATCTTTATAAATGATCTACCTTTTCAATGCTACTTGTTTGTCATCTCCCTTCCAACACAGTTGCACAGAATCATGGTCAGTTCTTCCACTTGTGCTATATACCATGCCATCATCACAAGCATGCATTCATCCTTCACATACGGCAACACCCTTTTGTGATCACTTTATCGAACCATCGTTGCTACCCACATACAGATGGTTATAGAAAGAAATTATCTTTTGACCATTGAGGTTATGGCAAATAATTTCCCAGACCCACATTTTCTGATAAATATTTATTAGTCCATCCAACTTTGGATAAACATTTTTTAGGACCAAAGTCGACGAAACTTATCTTTTTAAAATTGTACCAAGAACCCTAAGTTTCTTATATTTGCACATCTGACCTAAATCCTTAAAAACTTACTTTCAAAAACCTAAAATTTGGGCATGTATTTTTTGCTCATAAGTATTACTCAAAGGCCTCTTTCAACTGTTATAAGAGTCATGTGACAAAAAATAATTAAGATAATTAAGCTAATTAGTGATTAATTAAGCTAATTAACTGTGATTAATGCTGGAATCTTCACCTTCTTGCCCTGGACCGAATTGTTCACATATTGTTCACTCACCAAAAGACATTTCTCTAGTAACACCTCAATTGAACTATATCACTAATATAGTTTTAGAATTAAAAGTAGAATTAGTTAAGATTAAAATTGAAGTCAAGGAGCTTAAGAAGCAAATATCTCGAATTCACCTTTCTCTAGTTAACGAAGTCAGACATAATGGAAAAGCAACTTGCAGTATTAGTACTCCACTTCAGCATAAATATCATTTTCAAAACCTAAAAAACAAAAATTCATTTCCTTTGCATGATATAAAAATCCAAAAAGAGGTAGGAAAAAAATCAGGTAAAAAATCGACTGAAAAATCAGAAAAAGAAGAAGATGCTGGAGTATAAGCAGTATACTCTAGAAAAGCTACAAATATGTTTGAGAAAGAACAAAATCCAAAAGAGTTAAACAAAATTATGAGCGCAATTAGTGATAAACATGATGTGTTATATGATGATAGTGAAGAGACTAATAATGTCCAATTAGAAGAAGAAATATATCAGCAGATGAACCTTGTTAAACTAGAAGAACTTGATGTGTTACCATTGGAAGAAGTCAGAAGAAAACTTGATAAAAAATATGGTAAAATGGCTGTTAAAGATTAGATTAATAAAATTAGAGAAGAACTCGACTTAGGTGAAATAGAGACTAATTTGGTTAATGATGTTGTTCCTAACCAGAAGAATTTGATGAAGAAGAAATACTCACTTTATAAGACCTAAGTACGTTCCAGTAGGACGTACAACTAATTTTTCCTTCGGGTTCATCCCAAGGAAAACTACAACATTGGAAGAAGTTGGCCTCACTCCAATTAGTGAGGTGGGATACATCTTAAACATAGATGAAGCTCGCAATAGAGAAGAAATATTTGAACATTGGAAAAGAGGTATGAATAGTATCTTAAACCTAAATACTACCTGGACTGTTGTAAATTTCCTAAACTACATTGAACATAGTTTCTCTAGCACTATAGCTGACTGGTATGATTCATTAAACGAAGATGGTAAAAATACATTAAGAATGATAGAAACACAAACTATGTAAGGAAATTGAAACTGAGCTTATAGGAGCTAAACTTGATTCTGAAGAAAAGGCAAGAGAATAGCAGAGAAATATTACTAATATAGAATTATGGGATATGAGATATTTAAAAAATTATATTGCTGAATTTAGTCAATATTATTATAAAATTAGACATAATGAAACTAATCTTGGTATGTTCTATGATAAATTGCCATATCCGATAAATTCCATAATTAATGAAAAGTATATTACATGACTTGAACGAGCAAATGACATTGATACCCTAGGATCAAGAATCTCTTATTTAAGAAAATGGGTCAATGATCAATGTCTTAAACTCTAGAAGAAAAAGAAAATTAAGAAGTAATTTCTAACTTATTGGGATTCACCTCACCAATGGGGAAAGGAACCTGATAGAAGAAGAAAAAGAAACTTTATAAGAAAAAGAGTTTTAATAAGTAAATGGGAGAGAAATACAGAAGAAAATATTATAACAAACCAAGTTCTAAAAAACGTAGATTTTTTAGGAAAGCAGCTTATTGCCCTATAGGGGAAAACTTCTATAAATGCTGGGCATGCAGAGAAGTAGGATGTTATGCTAATGAATGAAAAAATAGAAGAATAACAAGCTTATTGAAACCTTGAGAAGCCTAGATTATGTTGAGCTTAATGAAGATGAACCGTTAAACCTAGCCCTAAGTAACAACAAAGGGATTGTTGAAATTATCTTAGACAATGAATATGAAGAAAGCGATTATGAAGAAACAAGTCATATACGGGAAGTGGCTCTATTAGTTTTGGTGATCTTCAAAGAGAGGAGTTTGTTGTAGACAATGATAATAAAGAAGTCAAAGAAAATTGAGTTCTTCCGATAATCTAGAAGGACATGATCTATAAAAAGTCCATCTTTCAATTAAAAAGCAAATAGGTATGTAAGATGATGGAAGGGGATCTAGAAATCAAAGATTGTAAGCATGATGGGGCAGAAGTAAATCTCATTAACTGGTAAAACATCCTTAAGCATAACAAAGATAGAAAGTATCAGTATATCCATGTTGACAGTGTCCAAGTTCAAATTACGCTATTATAATATTATGGTAAAGATGATCTTTATGCTTTGCTCTATGATATTAGGCATACCAAATTTAATAATCAAATTATCACAGGGACTAAGACCAACTTATACAATGGATTGGTAGGACTCAATTGTAGATTCAGATATTATGTGAGTCTAAAAGATGAATTTGCTAAAAATTTTCTATCCTTTAAAATAAAAACAGTTGGGATGGATATGAAAAGAGGGAATATCCATTAAGGATATTTTGAAAAATTATTTACAAATTAGAATAATACTATAGATCCAAAGACTAAGGACACAATGATAGAGGTAGAAAAAATTGAAAGTCCTACCCGTATGCAAAAGATTCAGAGGATTAAATCAAATCCACAGGAGATAAAAATTTATCGTTCATGGATATCTAGCCTTGCCAACCCTCCTAAAATCAACAAAAAAAATGATAAAAATTGATGAGAATGGTAAAATTATTATTAAACTCCAATTACTAAGAAGCATGAGTGTAAGATCAGAATAGGGAGAAAGATTTTCATCAGCTAAAGAAGAGCTTAAAGAAGATGATACAATTAGCATGGCCAGTGAGATGAGTAGAATGAGTTTTGAACCCACAATACACAGTGTAGATCGAAGTATGAGTCTATATAGAAAGGTCATTGGGTATAAAACAAGAACTGTTAGTGAACCAATTTCTGAGGATGAATTAGTCAAAAACATGACTATGGCGATATGCTATAAAGTCACCAATAAAAATCCTAATATAGCATCTATATCCCAATCAACATATGCTTAGAAGGATATAATAAATATGAATTATGTACCTACATAGATAGTGTTTGTTCTGTATGCTTAGGGAAAAGATCATTATTTCCAGAGTTTATGTAGAAAAGAGCTAAAAATCATTTACAAGTGAGGATAGCTGATACTGGCATTATGACTCACAATGAAGCCATAAAAGAGTTATCCATAGAATTAGGAGGAGTTCAATACATTATATCAATTCTATGGGCTACAGATTAACCCTCTCATGATATGATTATTGAAAATAATTTTTAGAGATTATATTTTCCATGTACACAAACCACAAACTAGATAATATTTACAATTAATGGCCACTCAGTTCCTATTGAAAAATTAAGTAAGACTTACACTCATCAGAAAATTGAGTTTACACGCAGCCAGCATGGGGAGAAGGTAATGCCTGCACAATGTGAAATAGCATTGACAATCTCACTACTTAAGTTATCTATAAAAGAGCAGATTGCTGAGGAACAAGAAAAATTATGCAAAGAACTCTAGTATGATAATCCACTAAAATTTTGGGACGAAGATAAGACATTTGCAAAAATTACTCTATTAAATCCCAATACTATTATTCGGGTCAAGCAAATGGTGTGTACACACCAGCATATCCAGGAACTTGATAAACAAATCAAAGAACTTTTAGATAAAGGATTAATCAAAAATAGCAAGAGTCCTCACACCAGTCCTGCTTTCATGGTAAAAAATCATGCAGAAGAAAAAAGAGAAAAGTAGGAATTGTGATCAATTACAAAAAGCTTAATGATAATGCTGTCTTTGATGGTTATTATATTCCTAACAAACCAAGCCTTTTCAATAGAATTCAAGGAGCCTCTTGGTTCTCGAAAATGGATTGCAAAAGTGGATATTAGTAGATAAAAATACATGAGGAAGGCATTCCTTTAACTGCATTTAGTGCCCCATAAGGACACTATGAATGGATAGTAATACCATTTGGTCTTAAAAATTCACCTTAAATAATTTAAACAAGAATGGATAACATCTTCAAAGACCTTAATCATTGTTGCTTAATTTATATCAATGATATTCTTGTCTTTTCTAAAACCATAGAACAGCACAAAGATGATGTCATAGCTGTCACGCAAAGATACATTGATCATGGTATCATACTCGATAAGAACAAGTGCATTTATGTTGAATAAGAAATTGAATTCTTAGGCTTAGAGATAAAAGCTAGGCAAATCATCCTACAAAGGCATATCCTAGAAAAAATAAAAAATTTTCTTGAAAAGATTGAAGGTAGGAAACTACTAGAAAGGTTTCTTGGATGTCTTACCTATGCTTTAGACTTCATTAAAGATTTAGCTAAACTAAGAAAGCCATTGCAGCAAAAGCTCAAAAAGGAAGTAAATTAGATATGGACCACTAATGATGCAAAGATCGTTCAAAATTTCAAAAAAATTCATGTTCTTAATTTGTCTAATGAAGGAGATGATTTAGTTCTTGAGACAGATGCCAACAATGAGCACTAGAGCGTAGTATGCAAAATCAAAGAAGGTGAAAAACTCTGCAAATATTGTAGTAGAAGTTTTAATAAGACATAATGCAATTATCCCACGATGGAAAAAGAAATCCTTGCAGTTATAAGGGGAATTAAAAAGTTTTTAATCTTTTTAGCCCCAAAACCTTTTCTTATTCGAACTGATTGCAAAGGAATACTTCGTTTTGTGAAAAATAATTTATCAAATATGTAAGAGAAAGGGTGACTCCTACATTGGCAATTATGGCTTAACCAATTTTTCTTCTCTATTGAACATATATAGGGATCGAAGAACTCTCTGGTAGACAGTTTAACTCGAGAACTCACTAATCGTGACTATCAGAGTAGAACTTCTACCAAAAAAGAAGGAAATCCATAATGAAATGCTATTATTACTAGAACGAGTTTCTCCTTCTAGTAAAATCCTTATTGACAATTTGGAATTCCGTACAAAAGGTAGATCATATTTTGATCTACTATCCTCAGCCTGCCTAATAGCCCAAAGATTTTTCCTTCTAGACTTATAAGTTAATTACCTTAGATGTCCTTATGATATCCAAGAAAAAATAAGTTCTCATGTTCAAGAAAAATGGTTCAATGAGTGGTATGCAGCCTAATTTGATTATCATCATTATTATTCCTATGATATTTGGGAGTCTTAGAGTACAATGATCTACTTTTTCGATAAGTCTAGAGTTGGTGGTGTTAGTTTCCCACCAAATTCAATATCTCCAAATGACCCATCATTAAAGCCTGGGAATATGGGGTGGTACTTTACTTTATGAAAATTCCAGATACAAAGTACTCATTTTTCGTAAAATTAAGCAAGTTCCAATAATGCATGTTTAGAATGATCCATTGGATTCTAACATCCCCTAATGGTCCAACAAAAATTCCAAATAATCGATGCCTGTATATGGAGGTACATTGTGCAGTAATCGAGTATGAAAATGGAAAGATCAAACCAGCGCATTATCTTATTTAGATTGTTGATGGTGAGAATCCCTATGATCAATGACAAGAATGGGTTCCAAATCGATGAGAATTAGTTACTAATCTTGCTTTAGCAAAAGCCATCGATTTTAAAATATTTATCATCAAAGTTGGATATTAATTGAACAAGGAAAAACGTTAAGGCATTGTGGAAATAGCACTTTTGCCTATGATAATGAGTTCAAAGAATACATGAAGGTGAAAGGAGCAGTTTTAGAAGATATTTTTGATTATCTCTTTTGATGTTAGAACTGGAAAATTCCTATCAGAAAAAGAGAAAAAATATCTTCTTGAATTATTTAAGAAATGAGACCCAAAACATCTTCAATTAGATGGAGATTTTGATGACTATCCGGATAATAATGGTCTGAAAGATATAATTAGAGATGAAGGCATATCGAACCTCAATAATAATGACTAATCTTGTCATCATTAAAAGCTCAGAAAAATGATTGCTCCATTATTGTACTATTTTAACAGGTGTCAGGTCTGTAAAATAAAGTGTGTACTATAGTCATGTGAAAAATCAGCGTGTGCTGTAGCCATGTGAAAAATCAGTGTGTACTGTAGCCATTAGGGCATCCAATATACCCCCAACCCTCTATAAAAGGAGAGATCGAGTGCTGAGAAGGGACACAGTCATTTAAGCATTCTTGAACAAAAAAGAAGTCAGGATTCTCCATTTCTATATGAGCAAGCATATCTAATGATCTTAGTTTAAGTCCCTCTTCAAACCTTTCCATTTAATATTTTCACTTTCAAGCTTTCAATAAAAAAAGTTTCTCAGTAGAGAACGTTATTCAATTGAACCTTATGTCTGAAATGTTATAATTTCTCGATTAAAGTTTCACCATCCTTGAAAAAGATTAAAAATTTGATTAGTGACCATGATCTGAGGTAGGAAATGAAACGGATCTGTGTTGTGCCTGAATTAAGGAAGGTGAGGTTGAGATTAGCAATCTCTATAAACTGGAAGCTAGAGGAACACTGGAGTTCAACGTCGACTAAATTCAGGTAATGGTCAAAACTTTCCAATTAAGTTTTAATTATTTTGCTAAGCATGGTAGGCTGTTAATCACAAAAAAAATAATATTTATGATATAAGTAGTAGAATATAATAACTAATACCAATTAAGTCAGTATAAGAAGAAAAAGCACTAAAAATAATCATATTTGGATATTGGGCACCAATTCGTAATTTTAGAAAATTGAGGGTCAGAAATAGAAATATTTGTCCCCCCAAAATATTATAACCCAAACATTTGTACCCTGAAAAACAATTACCCAAACCTACATAATCCTAGAAATATTTATCTAAAAAAGTGGGTTTCGAAAATCATTATATCAAACCTCAGTGTACCGAAAAGTAAATTATTCGATAGTTATGCTCATCATTTCCCTTGAAAATCATCTTGACATCCGTATCCCCCCCCCCCAAATTCCCATTAACATTTGTTTGTCGTACTTCAAACTGTACCATAGTTTGTGGCCTGACGAATCATTTCCTGTAATCTCGTTTACCATTCTTCGTACCTTATCTAGCCCCACTCCTTCCTTCGCCTTTATACATTTCCTTTACCCCCCCTCATATGTTACTTCCCTATCTCCACTTTGCTCTAACATCCCCCCTCCCCACAACACATACATGTATTTCCCTTCCCCCACCAATGTCTCCTTCAACGGTAACATCTACATCTATTGTACATGATCGTCCTAACGACCAGCACCTTGTACCCCTTTCCAGACCACTCACAACGTTCAACCTCCCTTATACCTATAAATTACCCTGCATGTGATAAGTTAATAGCATTTTGTGAAATCAAACATTCTTGTGTAGCATTTATTTAACACAAGTGCCTGACATTGTCCCCACCACTTTAGCTATGGATTTACCTAATTACTAAACTATGTTTACCATGTTATACAAACAAGGTTACCTATGTTCACAAGTACTCAAATATTGACCTATAAACCACCATGATCACCCTTCACAGCATGACCACTAATGTTCATATCATCTACACCTCCACCCCCGCAAAATAAATTATTGTCGGTCCCACCACTTATGCATTCCCACTACCATTGTCTTACTTCTATGATACACTACCATCACTAGATTTCAATTCAATTACCATTACACAACAATGACACCCCTGCTACTGTGGTATATATGCAATATAATTGTGGCATACATATATACCCACACAAATACGGTTCATAATAACAACAACTACAACAACAAGCACATTCCACTAGCACCTCAATAAAAGTTACCAACAACTAGTATGACATGCGTATTGTGTACCTAACTACTTATCTCGTGTCTACCTATATTGATATACAACATATATGTCATACTAACTGGTGATATTCTATGTCAGTGAAATGAGCTTGTTGTCATTATTGTTGCCATTGTGAATGGTAATTGATCGGGTATTTATGTATGCCATGATATTCACTGCCTATCATGGTATTAGGTGGTCATTTGTGTGTATTCCAAAATGCATGGAGATGTACTAATGGTCCATCATTGTTTGAAGGAAGTCGGGCATAAAAACAAAGAAACAAATTTCCCATTTACAAACCACAAAATCATCCACAGCTCTACCAATGTTAAGTACTCAAACAAGAGTTTCGAAATTTGTAGTTAATTTAGGGATTAACAATCACTTACCTAGAATTCAATCTTAATGAACCCGTTTAGGGGCTAAATGATGTGTTCTTTCGAGGTGTTGTATGACCTCCTTCTTCTTTTCCTGTGGATACCCTATTTCTCTTCACCAGCACCGGAACCTCCTCTTGATCTACCTTGCCTCTGGTGCTCTTCTTCGTCCTTACTTTCTCTACTGCTCTTCTTCTTCCTTGCTTTTTTTACTGCTCTTCTTCTTGTCACTTTCTCTCTCTATCGTGCCGTATTATCTCTCTACACTGTGCTGCTTGTGAATGGGTGTTGATTATATTTAGTTTTGATGATAACAAATCCAAGAGTAACATATTTATCTAAGTAATATTGTTCCAAACAAGCTCTCCAAACAGGGCCTAATACACCGTTATTCCTACACCGCTGTTTGTGATTTTTATTAACCTGGTGGCTAAATGTTGAGAACAAGTCTTAGGAACAGGTTCCGAGCTTCAGTGACACAAGATCAGCAAACAACACATATGGTTTAAGTCTTGAGGAACATTCAGCTACACAAGATCACCCAAGGAATCAAGGTGGCCAAGGTGTTTTGGAGCAGCATATTCACTCTTGACAAGATAACTAATTCTTACAAGGAGTCTTGGTTAATTTAGTTTTTATCTTTTAGACTCTTGTTAATATGCCAATCTTGAAAGTATCATTTTTAGCACTTCTTGAAAACGGTTTTTGAAAAGTTGCTTTGGGACACCATTTCCAAACAACCCTGCAAACAGGGTACCTAGGGTGTTCTTAAAAACTATAGCAGCTACATCAGTCTTATCTGAAAATTTGCTTCGGTTGGCTGCCAGATCTAAAAAGATTTGTTTTGAATTTGAAGGGAAAAAAAAAATAATAAATTTGCAAAACCGTTTTTGCTAAAGATTTCTCTTGAAAGATTCTTATCCCTTATTTTTAGGTCTTGATTGAATTTGGGATAAATTAAGATTTTATCCTTTTCAAGCTAGATTACTCGGCCAAGATATTTTAAGAAAATCTTCTCTCCTCTCTTAGCCGTTGGAAATCTTTGGTGAATCTTCTAAGCGACTAAAAATAGAGGATTTTCCCTATCTTTTGAAAAGAATAGCCGTTGGGTTGTGCGTTTAAATATTGAAATTCTCTCTCCCATTTGACAATCCGGTTTTTACAAAGAAGTAAGAGATTTTTAGAGCTGAATTTCAAAGAGAAAAACCGTGAGAAGATTGTGCTTAACTGAGCTTTCAATTTCTTGGCATAATAGGACTTCATTGTACCTTACATCTGCTTAAGTCAGAAGCACCCCAGTAAGGTGTTTTGTATCCCTGTTCTCATAACAGAAAGTGAGTGAGTGTGTCCTCAGTCGTGTGGACTTTGGACGTGTCCTATCTGGTGAGATTGGACGTGGTGTAACCTGTCTTAGGGAAGAAGGTTACGTGGGTTACAAGTTGTAACAAGGAGTGTTGCTTTTGTAACGTTTTCAGCCCGTTAGTGAAGTGGTTAAATCCTACACGAGGTAGGTCGTGGTTTTTCACACCTCAGTTGGGCTAGAGGTGTTTTCCACGTAAAAATTGTGTGTGCTTTATTTTCGCATTTATTACTTTGAATTTCGCTACTGAATCAATTGAGAACAACCGCTACAAACAAGGCGTAAGGTTGTTTGTGATTTACAAACAATCTCTGCAATCAAGTGCTACGGTTGTTTGTCAGTTATTAGGCGAAAATCGAGCACCACAATTCACCCCCCTCTTATGGTTGTGTACTCTTGGAATTCAACAAGTGGTATCAGAGCGGGTTCTCTCAAAAGGGCTAACACCTTGAGAGATTCTGAAGATGAGTACACCACACGGAATCCTTGAAGGGCAATCCATTACTCGTCCACCCTATTTCAACGGCCACCATTATAGTTGGTGGAAGAATAGGATGAAGAACTATATTCAGGCAGAAGATTATGAATTATTGATGCTCATCAAGAACGGGCCCCTTGTTCCCACCAAGGTGCTTGAAGATGGTAAGAAGGTTCCCAAGGAACCCATAGAGTTTGATGGTGAAGACTATAAGAAAATGGAAAAGAATGCCAAGGCCAAGAAGCTATTATATTTTGGCCTAGGTCCAGATGAATATACACGTATCTCGGAGTGTGAGTCAGCTCAGGAGATATGGAATGCCCTCCAAGTAGCTCATGAAGGAACAAGTCAAGTCAAACAATCACGTATTGAGCTACTTATGAGGCAATATGAGTTGTTTGATATGGGTGATCATGAGAACGTGATGGATATGTACACACGCTTCACCCACATAACAAACGAGCTAAAATCCCTGGGAAAATCCTTCACCACAGAAGAGCTGGTGAGGAAGATTCTAAGGATTTTGCCTCGGTCTTGGGAAGCGAAGGTGACAGCCATCCAAGAAGCTAAAGACATGAACAAGATCACCCTCGACGAGTTGATTGGCAATCTTCAAACCTATGAACTCAGAAAGAACTCACAACAAAAAGAGGAGCAGAAGAAGGATCGTGGGCTTGCCTTGAAAGCACAAGAGGATGATGACTCTGACCTTGAGGATGAAGAGATGGCCTTAATGACAAGAAAGTTCAAGAAATTCTTCAAAAAGGTCAAAGAAAACAGCAAAAGAAAAGACTTCAGTAAGTCCAAAAACACCCCCCGAGAACAGTTCACAGGGTGTTTCAAGTGTGGCAAACCAGATCACATTGTGAAGAACTGTCCACTACTTCGAGAAGAGCAAGAGCAAGAACATCCCAGGAAACAAGGTAGAAAACAAGCTGCAAGCAGTTCTGGGAGACGATTCTCGAAGGCTATGCTTGCTGCCTGGGGAGATTCCTCTGAGGATGAAGGTGAGTCTGAAACTGATGAAGGTGCTGTAGCTCTCATGGCACAAAGTGACACGGATTCAGATGATGAATCAACAAACAGTCTTACTGATCTCAAGAACAAGGTACGTGGTCTCAATAAAGCAACTCTCGAAGAACTTTTGTATACCTTGATGGATACTTGTGCTGAATTGAAACGAGATGTCTGAGACCTAGAACTAGAAAATGAGATCCTTAAAAATGAAAAACTGGGCTTACATGAAAATATTAATACGCTCAAAGAAAACCTCTTTATAAAAGAAGGAGATTATTCTCGAATGAAGGAAAAACTCTTTGAGGTGGAAGGAATGGTTAAGTCCTTGCTCAGGGAGAACAAGGGTTTGCATGCTAATATAGAAAAACTGGAAACCGAGCTTATCACAACCAAGCGCTGAAACAAGTCCTCACAAGCCCTTAATTGGTTAAACACTCACCACAGTCGAAACAAAAAGGGACTTGGATATAAGTCTAAATGAACAGTTTACCCAATTCATAGAAAGTATGTGAGATTACCTGAAAACATTGTTTGCTTTCATTGTGGTAAAACTGGTCACTATCGATATTCATGTCCTCTGAGAAGGTATGTCATTGAAAAAAATGTAAGGTATGTGAAACAAATCTGGATTAGAAAAGATGAGCTTTACTTGCCTAAAAGAATGGGACCCAAGTGGATCTGGGTTCCCAAAACTAACCTGTGATTTGTTTTGCAGGCTGAAGTGAGAAAGAACAACCCCACAAACAACCCAGCAAACAGGGTAAGAAACACCCTGTCAAACAGATCAGAAAACAATCTTGAAAACAGGCAGCTGTGGTATGTTGATAGTGGGTGTTCGCGGCATATGACTGGAGAAAAATCAAACTTTCTCTCACTTACAGCTTCAACCGGTGGGAGCGTGGCTTTTGGCAACAGCAAGTCTGGGACAATTGTCGGTGTAGGTAGCATTGGTAAAACTCTCTCCCACTCAATTGATAATGTGCACTTAGTTGATGGTTTAAAGCATAATTTACTAAGTGTGTCCCAACTGTGTGACAAGAACAACATAGTGGTGTTCTCACGAACACATTGCTTGGTTGTCAATGTCAACACAGGAGATGTCGTATTAAGGGGGAAGCAACACAAAAATGTTTACAAAGTATGTATTTCCACTCTTCCCCAAAACAACCTGACTTGTTTGAGTGCTGTGAATGATGACATAATGCTCTGGCACAAGAGACTAGGTCATGCAAGCCTTACTCTTTTAAACAAACTTGTTTCAAAAGACCTGGTTATTGGACTACCTTCCATCAAATTTAATGATGACAAGGTATGTGAAGCTTGTGCAAAAGGCAAACAAGTCAGATCTTCTTTTAAATCGAAAAAATGTGTAAGCACTACCCGACCTCTAGAATTATTACACATTGATTTGTGTGGTCCCATGAGGATAACTAGTAGAGGTGGGAAAAAGTATGTGCTTGTTGTAGTGGATGATTACTCTCGATTTACTTGGACCTTGTTTTTGGCATCCAAAGATGAAACCTTTGAGAATTTTATTGCCTTTCTCAAAAAGGTTGAAAAGAGAGTAGGACACTCCTTAATTAGCTTGAGATCTGATCATGGAACTGAGTTTGAAAATGCAAGTTTTATCAACTATTGTAATGAACATGGTGTTGATCATAACTTCTCAGCTCCAAGAACACCCCAACAAAATGGGGTGGTTGAGCGCAAAAATCGCACCCTGGAAGACATGACCAGAACAATGCTTATTGCTAGTGGTCTTCCTAGGTATTTCTGGGCAGAAGCATTGAACACCTCATGTTACATTATAAATAGATGCATGATCAGACCCATTTGAATAAAACTCCTTATGAACTTTTTAAAGGCAGAAAACCCAATATTACGCACCTAAGAACATTTGGTTGTAGGTGTTTTGTGCATAATAATGGGAAGGATGCCTTAGGAAAGTTTGACCCTAGGAGTGATGAGGCAATATTTCTTGGCTATTCTTCTCACAGCAAGGCATACAAAGTCTTTAACAAAAGGACCTTGTGTGTTGAGAAAAGTGTGCATGTGCTTTTTAATGAATCTAACTTGTTGAGTGAGAATGATGCACAGGAAGATGAACTTGAATTAGGTCTTGTTCGAAAAGAAGTGTTGCTCCAAGATAAACGAGGTAAGAACACCATGAAGAAAATAACTCCTGAAGGTGTTCCTCAGAACAGCAGGCAAGGTGAACACCAAACAGGGGGAAACACCGTTGAACCTGTTCGGGACCATGTTCTTCAGGAACAGGCTTACAAACAGGTGCAGAAACAGGCTCAGGAGATGATCGTAAGCTTGATATTACGACTAGAGTAGAGCATGGGTCTGTGGATCCTCTTACTCCACGACCATGGAAGTACCATAGTTCGCACCCCCTTGATCAAATTCTGTCTGATATTAACAGTGGAGTGCAAACTAGGTCTAAGCTTAAGAATTTTTGTGCTTTCTATGCTTTTCTCTCTAATATTTAGCCAAAGAGTGTGAATGAAGCTCTTGCAGATTCAGATTGGGTCACGGCAATGCAAGAAGAGCTCCATCAATTTGAAAGAAACAAAGTATGGCACCTTGTACCTAAACCTGCAGAGAGAACAATCATTGGAACCAAGTGGGTGTTCCGAAACAAACTGGATGAGTCAGGAACAGTCACTAGGAACAAGGCACGGCTGGTTGTTCAAGGGTATAATCAAGAAGAAGGGATCGATTATGAAGAAACCTTTGCACCAATTGCTAGAATTGAGGCTATTCGAATCTTAATAGCCTTTACAGCTCATATGGAAATCAAGCTATATCAAATGAACGTGAAAAGTGCATTCCTCAACGGATACCTTAAAGAAGAGGTGTATGTCAAACAACCCCCTAGTTTTGAAAACAGTGAATTTCCTAATCATGTTTTCAAACTTGACAAAGCTCTTTATGGCCTAAAACAAGCTCCTAGAGCTTGGTACGAACGGTTGTCAAGTTTTTTAATTGAAAATGATTTTAGAAGAGGCAAGGTAGACAATACCTTGTTTCTAAAATCTAAGGGGGAACATTTATTGATTGTCCAAATATATGTTGATGACATTATATTTGGTGCAACTCATCATGATTTATGCAATGAATTTTCAAATATGATGAGGAGTGAGTTTGAGATGAGCATGATAGGGTGAGCTTAACTTTTTCTTAGGCTTACAAATCAAGCAAACTCCAAACGGCACCATGATCCATCAACAAAAGCATATCAAGGAGCTACTTAAGCGTTTTGGGATGGAGTTGGCCAAACCCGTAGACACTCCTATTTCTCTTCAACCAGGTTGGTTATAGATGATGGGAGTCCCTCAGTTGAGGAGAAACTCTATAGGGGCATGATTGGGTCACTCCTATACCTAACCGCTAGTAGACCAGATATTGTTTTTAGTGTTGGTTTATGTGCCCGTTTTCAGTCTAATCCTAAGGAAATCTTAAGGCTGTGAAACGGATATTAAGATATTTGAAACATACACCCAATTTAGCCTTATGGTATCCTAGAGGTTGCAATTTTGATCTTGTTGGATATGCTGATGCTGACTATGCTGGATTCCTAGTTGATAGAAAGAGTACCTCAGGTATGGCTCACTTTCTTGGACCTTGTTTGGTATCTTGGGCTACCAAGAAGCAACATTCTGTTGCCATGTCCACAGCAGAAGCTAAATATGTTGCAGCAGCTTCATGTTGTGCTCAACTGTTGTGGATAAGGCAACAGCTTAAGGACTTTTATGTTGACACTGGATGCATTCCTATTTTTTGTGATAACACAAGTGCAATTAACATTGCCAAAAATCCATGTCAACATAAAAGAACAAAGCATATTGACATTCGACATCATTTCTTGAGAGATAATGTTGAAAAGGTTTAATCTCTATGAATTTTTGCACAACGAAAAATCAAATTGCTGATATATTCACTAAGGCACTAGCTAGAGATCAATTTGAGAGAAATAGACTGGAACTAGGGTTGGTGAGAACACCCTGAGATACCTGTTTCCAGAACATGAACTGGGTTTGGTAAGATCAACCTTTACACCCTGTTCTCTCCCCCTGTTTGCAAATCTTATTAACAACGGATGTGATTGCATACACTCGAATTGCGTGCATTTTGTCTCTACTTATCCACTTAGTGCAGCATAAGGGGATGTACTGGAGCCGCCTTAATACCATTAAGTCCAATCAAGATCAGACGGCAAAGAACAAGCATAACGAAGAGAACAGGTACGCCCCTTGGTTGCTCGATGTGTTTTCTTTCCTTCCCAAGGCACAAGCTTTTAATGCTCACACCCGTTGCAAACCGAGAAATCTTCTAAAGATTTTGGGTGCTCTCTCTCTCTCTCTCTTTATATGCCCTGTTCTCAGTTCTGCCGTTCATCTCGCACACAAGCAAAACCTGAAAACCCTGTAAAAACCTTAAACCCTAATCTCTCTCTTCTAGCAACAATGGCTCCCAACAACTCCTCTTAATCAAAAGCCCTCGTTCTTGCGTCCTCAATCCCTGCTCCCCCTCGCCCAATCCTGTACAAGCCTTTCAAATTCCTGAAAAGCTTGTCCCTACAATCAGTGGGAATGGGGATGGATGATATTCCCTTCGAGTGTGGAAGGGAATTGATGTTCCTTGTAGGGACAATTGCTTGTCCCATTAAAGTCGAGTCAGAGGGTACACTATCGGGGTCTCAAGACCAACTCTTGGAAACCCCTGAAGGGTTTAATTTTGAGCCCTGTTCTTCTGGGTTGTTTCCTGACACAGCGACAGAAACAGGGGCTGCCTCTGTCGAAGGTGTGTATGTGGAGGATCTGAATGTCGACTTCCAAGGGAAGTCGAATGAGACATCAGAGGAGAGTTTAGAGAAGGATTCTCTCCCTGAGGCTGAAACCCCCACTCCGGTCGCTCAAACTGGAGAGAAAAGGAAAAGGGTGAAAATAGCGGCCAGGCGTCGCAGAACGCCAAGAACAAAGCCACAACCAAGGTCTCGGCCCTCTCAAACTCCCTCTTCTCCACAATCCTCCAAGCCTTCTCGCAAATCTGCGAGAATAGCTTTTCAATCCTCTCACTGTATCTCCAAACCCTCTGCTCCTGTCATCGAGGAGATTTCCTCCTCTTCTACCGAAGGGTTCTCGAGTTCTGACTCTGAGAACACCACCTTCAAACAGGGGACACCGGTGTTCTCCGAGTCCTCTGAAGAACAAGCCCCTCCAAAATCAACTACTAAACCTGCTCTGAAGCCCTCTCCTGCAAAAACACCCCTCAAGCGAAAGCCCAGAATAGCCTCCCTACCAGAAGCCACCACCTCTGTTCCTGCCCTCAAACGCCCAAAGCAGTTCACTCCCTCTCCTATGTCTGACAAACATGCGCAGTTGCTTAAGCGCAATGTCGTCAGGGGGAAGGTAGTGAATGTAAGCTTTTTCGAGGAACAGGGTCTGGGGGTGTTCCTGACCAAGTTGCGCGCTCAAGGCTGGCTCGACTTGTTTGCAAACACCCAGCTGGGGTGTTCTGTGCCTGAGTTGGCTGAGTTTTACGCCAACTGCAGTGTCACCGAAGGGGTGGTGACTAGTTTTGTGAATGGGCAACGCATTAAGGTTGATGCGCCCACACTTGGAAAAATTTTGGGAGTACCCTCCCAAGGCTTTGACGTGTATGTGAGGGAAGACAAAACAGCCCTAGAAACAGCCAGGCTCCAAGAGGTGTCCCAACGCCTCAGTCAAAAACAGGGCCTGAGAACACCCCTCTCTGTTAAGAAGGGTGAAATGACCTCCCTGCACCAACTATTGTTTATGTTCACTATCAAGAACATAATTCCGCGAGGTCAAGGGCGAAACTCAGCTGATGCCCTCGATCAATGCCTGGTGGACTTACTGGATCGGGAGGAACCAATCAACCTCCCTGCAATCATGATTCGCCACATAGGGCGAATTGCAAACACCACCCGGGCCCATGATCTTGGATATGGGTTTTTGCTGACAAGGGTGTTTGAGCACCTTGGGATAGTGCTCACACGGCGAGTGGAGGCCCACGTCGTTGATGAGATTGGGATTGACACTCTGCTCGGGTGTGGCTATGAGGTTGGCGAAGGGTCAGTCTCCAAACAAGGTCATCGACCACCTCGACCACCTGTTTCTGGGCAACCTTCCATCAAACTTGAGGCTGTTTTTGATGACAATGCTCGCCTCAAGGATGAGCTCTCAGCTGTCAAGGCTGCTCTTGCTGAGGAGCAAGCCCTCTCCGCCAAACGCCATGACGAATTGCTTGCCCTTCTCTCCACTCTTGCCCCCAGCATTCCTCCTCTGCAAACGAGACCACCCCCTGCAATCTGATTCTCTAGGCTGCTCTCTTGTCTCCTCCCATCTTCGTTTTTGGCATTGTACTGTTTTTAATGCAATGTCTCCTTAATGATGCTTCTTGCACCTTATGCTCTATATTTCTTTTCTTACATTCATACTGTTGTTTATGCTTTTTAATGATGCCAAAAGGGAAAATAAGACCATATGAATAAAACCATATGACGTGCTCTATGACCTAGCACCTAGAGGATCACTATCAGCATTAAACGTTGTTAAAGCTTTTTAATTGTGTCAATATGGTCACTTGGTTTGTCATCATCAAAAAGGGGGAATTTGTTGATTATATTTAGTTTTGATGATAACAAATCCAAGAGTAACATATTTGTCTAAGTAATGTTGTTCCAAACAAGCTCTCCAAACAGGGCCTAATACACCGTTGTTCCTACACCGCTGTTTGTGATATTTTATTAACCTGGTGGCTAAATGTTGAGAACAAGTCTTAGGAACAGGTTCCGAGCTTCAGTGACACAAGATCAGCAAACAACACATATGGTTTAAGTCTTGAGGAACATTCAGCTACACAAGATCACCCAAAGAATCAAGGTGACCAAGGTGTTTTGGAGCAGTATATTCACTCTTGACAAGACAACTAATTCTTACAAGGAGTCTTGGTTAATTTAGTTTTTATCTTTTAGACTCTTGTTAATATGCCAATCTTGAAAGTATCATTTTTAGCACTTCTTGAAAACAGTTTTCGAAAAGTTGCTTTGGGACACCATTTCCAAATAACCCTGCAAACAGGGTGCCTAGGTGTTCTCAAAAACTACAGCAGCTACATCAGTCTTATCTGGAAATTTGCTTCGGTTGGCTGCCAGATCTAAAAAGATTTGTTTTGAATTTGAAGAAAAAAAAAATTGTAAAACCGTTTTTGCTAAAGATTTCTCTTGAAAGATTCTTATCCCTTATTTTTAGGTCTTGATTGAATTTGGGATAAATCAAGATTTTATCCTTTTCAAGCTAGATTACTCGGCCAAGATTTTTTAAGAAAATCTTCTCTCCTCTCTTAGCCGTTGGAAATCTTTGGTGAATCTTCTAAGCGACTAAAAATAGAGGATTTTCCCTATCTTTTGAATAGAATAGCCGTTGGGTTGTGCGGTTAAATATTGAAATTCTCTCTCCCATTTGACAATCCGGTTTTTGCAAAGAAGTAAGAGATTTTAGAGCTGAATTTCAAAGAGAAAAACCGTGAGAAGATTGTGCTTAACTGAGCTTTCAATTTCTTGGCATAATAGGACTTCATTGTACCTTACATCTGCTTAAGTCAGAAGCACCCCAGTAAGGTGTTTTGTACCCCTGTTCTCAGAACAGAAAGTGAGTGAGTGTGTCCTCAGTCGTGTGGACTTTGGACGTGTCCTATCTGGTGAGATTGGACGTGGTGTAACCTGTCTTAGGGAAGAAGGTTACGTGGGTTACAAGTTGTAACAAGGAGTGTTGCTTTTGTAACGTTTTCAGCCCGTTAGTGAAGTGGTTAAATCCTACACGAGGTAGCTCGTGGTTTTTCACACCTCAATTGGGCTAGAGGTGTTTTCCACGTAAAAATTGTGTGTGTTTTATTTCCGCATTTATTACTTTGAATTTCGCTACTGAATCAATTGAGAACAACCGCTACAAACAAGGCGTAAGGTTGTTTGTGATTTACAAACAATCTCTGCAATCAAGTGCTACAGTTGTTTGTCAGTTATTAGGCGAAAATCGACCACCACAATTCACCCCCCTTTTGTGGTTGTGTACTCTTGGAATTCAACAATGGGAAAGCCTGTGTTTCTCATTCAAGAACTACTTTACTCTCTCTCCACAGTCTTATAAAGCCCCCAGCTTCACTATGGGCATTTTGTTAATTCATCTTCATATTGAAATTTTACTCACTTCATTTTCCCTCCAAATCCAACACTAACTTCTTGTGAAAAAGTTGGGTCAGTTGCCCCCATTTTAAGCATCACTACCTTATAATTTTTCCTATATATTTTGGCAAATTTGGGTGCTCAAATTAGAAAATGTTTCCCTTTTTCTTCTTTTATTTGCTGCGTCCAAGCACTTGCTTATCTTCTTTTCTGCTTTTTAAAGTTGATGGAGTTGTTAAAATCGAGGCATTAAATGTGAGCTTATCCTATTATAATATTCACCACGTGCTAACAACTATAGTCACCCATTTGTCCCATTTTGATTTCATGAATTTAGTTATTTATTTATTTATTCAACCTTAACTAGTTTCCCACCTATTTGAACTCAATTTTACTTAACAATTAAGTAAACTTATTAAACTATGGTGCAGAATCACAATTTATTCACGAACATATATGTATCCATTTATGTATTTGCGCAATTATATGTGTTTAAATGCATTCAATATATTCGTATTGACATAAATCACTTAATTTCAGTGTAGTTCGTGACTTCTCACAGTGACCATTTTTTTGCATGGCTCAATGATCCAATTGAGAGCATGATCATGTGATTAATACATAAATAGGATAATTAAGTAAAGATTAATTTATGACATATTACATCCTTCCCACCTTAAAATAAGTTTCAGCTTTAAAAGCGTAACGATTTGCTCTACCTCTTTTGATTTCTCATGTAGCTTTTGAGATCCGATAGTAGGTCTGTATGACTTAAACATTAAAGCCTATCCTTGGGGAAAATATGAAATGATAATAGGACCTATGTCAAAACAAAGTCACATTAATTACCTTAAAAGACTTCTTAATTTAGGTAGTGTTTGGATGGGGGGGAAAATGATTTTCTCGTGAAATAGTTTTCCAATTTTCTGTTATTTGGCATAATAAATGATGGAAAATTATTTTCTAAGGAAAATAATTTCCCCCCCCCAACAGAATAAAATGATTTCCTTTTTGAGAAAATAGGAAGTTGATATGTTCCCTTCAACTCTTTGACCATGTGGTTAGCCGAAATTTAGATGCAAAATTCGATTTTAACGGTTTGGATCGAAACTTGATTATCCGGTTGGAAAGATTAAAATAAAATCAAATCTAGATTTTAAACTCAAATTACTTTCATTGGGTCAAAATTTATCTCCACCACAACATTCAATCGACATTTTTTGCCCCTAAAACAATTCATTGACTTACCATTAGAATAATTTCAAGTTTAGATCGGAACTAGATCATCAGATAGAAAAGATTAAAATAGACTCAAATTCAAATTTTGAGCTCCACATTCTTTAATTTGGTCAATATTTTTTTCCGCCACAATAATTCAATCGATATTTTTTGCACATTAAACAATGAAGTTGATATTTCTCACCATTAGAACAACTTTAATAGTTTAGATCGAAACTTGATCATTGAATAGAAAAGATTAAAATAAACTCAAATTTATATTTTAATCATGACATTCCTTCATTTAATCAACATTTTTTTCCGACGCAGTAATTCAATAGACATTTTTCGCCAGTTAAACAATTCAGTTGATGTTTTTCGTCACTAAAGTAATTTTAAGAGTTTAGATAGAAACTTGATTATCTAATAGGAAATATTAGAACAAAAACTAAAATATGAATTTTAAGCTCAACATTCCTTCATTCGGCCAACATTTATCTCTACTGCCAATATTCAGCCGACATTTTTCACTACTTAAACAATACACTTAATGTTTTCCTTTTTTCTATTGAAAATGATTAATCTTGTACCAAATGACGGAAAATGTGACAGGAAATCAATTTTCCTTGGTAAAATATTTTCCTTGTAAAATGATTTTATGGGAAAACTATTTTTCCTCCAGCCAAATACTACCTTACAGTCCTCAATATTACTATTAATATTGCGAACAAATAAAGTTTGGGAAAGGTAATCCCCATATCGATGTTCTCTTACAATAGTCCCAACAATATTTGGATGGTCATTATTAATCATCCCATCACCAACAATGCCAGTAGAAAGGCTGACCTTGGACATTCCAAAACACAAGTTATCCTACAATTCATTCTCCAACTCCATGCCCCCAAAACTGTCAAAGCTAAGAAATCATTCTATTCCATATCATCCATCTGACTAGGCACTCCACTAAGATCATAATCATTTGCTAGAGTAGCAAAAAGCTCATCCTCATCAACTATGGGAACACTTCAGTTGGGAGAAGACTTGGGCAGGGATATGTGGTTAAAGGAAGAAAACCACCCTTTTGTAAGTGGTCCCAGTGGGTATTCATAATTAATAAAACCTAACTGAATGTGAGTTGAATATGAAAATAACCCCTTATTAAGAAGAACATTAACAAGGAATTGGATTTTTCTGAAAATTTTTAGGCTACCGGGGTTAATAGAACTTATTTTGTATGACAACACTAACAGGTTGTTTCACAAACTTTACTAGGCTAGTTGGAACAATAATAGCTCAGCCGCTCAAGAATACTTGAGATCCTAGATTTGTTTACTAGGTCTTAATGTTTGGGTTTTCTTGCCAGTTTTTATCATATTCAGAATTTATAATGTCAAAATTTTTAAGTTGAGCATGAAAAGGAAAGAGAATCATGGAGATCATCGCTTCATGAGAATTACTACTTATAGAGGCAATCCAACATTACGTAGCATTCTGAACTCACAATGCAGATCCACCCCACCTTTGGTTGAGGAGATTCCATAAATCTTATATTTTCCTAAAATCCCACATTTTCATATTTAGCAGATTCCTTATATGGTTTGGGTGTCTCAACTCTCCCCCTTACAATTCATTAGTCTAAGGTGTACATGTCTGAAATCATAAAATGTTCTATGCTCAATAAAATGTTCTATGCTTAATAAGTGACGGGGCTAATTTGTGAATCATAAAACTATGCCCAATAAGTTACAAAGTTAATTTCTCTTATAATGTTGTGTAACCAATGAAATCAACATCTAACTGTCTCCATATATTCAACACATTAATTAT
>JAKOGI010002548.1:0-12500 GCA_029747015.1 Carnegiea gigantea
TATGTATATCATGTGTGTGTGTGTGTGTGTGTGTGTGTGTATACACACACACACACACACACACACACACACACATATATATATATACACACACATATGTGTATATATAATATGTGTGGGTACATGGGCGCGCACACACACACACGCACACATATATATATGTGTGTGTGTGTGTGTGTGTGTGTGTGTATGTGTGTGTGTGTGTGTGTGTATATATATATATGTTTATATGCACACACACACACACACACAACACACACACAGATTATATATATTATATGTACATATATATATATATATGTATGTGTGTGTGTGTGTGTGTGTATACATACATACATACATATATACATAGTATGTATATATATATATATATATATATATATATATATATATATATATATATATATATATATATATATGTATATATATATATATATATATATATATATAAATATATATATATATATATATATATATATATATATATATATATATATATATATGTATATTCACTCAGAGATACCAACTTGAGTTCTTTTAGCAAGAAAATGGAATTTAACGCATAAAAAGGCATGAAGCCTTACTCAAACAAAATTAAGCACTTATAAAAACAAATTCTTCCAAGAAAAGTCATTTGGAATTCATCAAGAGCCTTTTCAAAGGTTACATGAACTTTTCTAAATCTTTGCACTAGCATAATTTATAAGCGAGACGTTTCATCTCATAACAAGTGATAAAATCACTTTCAGGACATCGGGTCCACTTGATAGTGCTCTCTTCAAGTGAGTCTCATAGCTCATGACTCATGGTATCCTGGGGCCTCTCATGGTCACTGAACTTTTACCTTCGTTAGGGTCTACTAGGGTTCTCACTTCTGGGCGTACTCCCTAGAAATTACGGTCCCCACATATAAGGTCTGCTCCCTAAACTACGTCCAAATGATTAGCACTATAGTCCAAAACATTTCAGATGCATCTCATTTTTAACACTTTATCATCAAAGTTCCCATTATATCACAACATTAGCAATTCCATCTTCAAGAAGGCTAAAATGCTTAATAACGGCAAAAGGTGACCTCTAAAAGCATAATAAATACTCGGCTTAACAAGAAAACTTGTAAACAAGTTATCGACCCAGTAAACATCCAATTTCACATTTAAAAAGGTGATTTAAAACTCATTTCAGAAGCCACCAGTTTGCAACCATGAATAAATAGCTCAATTTCTCTACATTTTAAGTTCAAATTTGCAGCCAAAAATGCAAAACAGTCCATGCCATATCAAATGACTCTAAACATGGTCGTAGGAAGTAGTGGCAGTAATTAAGTTGTAAAAGTGCTTATGATATTTAAATACCGCTAACTGTTGATATGCATGGGAGGTTTCAAGTTTGCTAAACAGCCTTGTCATTACCCAGTGTTTCTCAAAAAGCACTTCTATTATGTTGACTTTAAAAATGGCATAACCCAGTTATCAATGCGCAAAGCTTCAATTGATTTGATTCTTTCTTGTCACAAGGTAACTCAGGGAACTTGAAATCCAGCAATCCAGTGCAATCACCAGATCAAATAGTTATTTACATATGATTGAGCACATTTTAGAGCAAAACAAGAAAAAGTCTAATTCGAATGACTTTGCGGTTCACAAATCCTTAACAAGGGTGGTTTAGTCAAGCACTTGGTAGCTTGGTATTAGCCAGGCTCACTGTAATTTAGCACACGGTGCATGCATGCTTGCCTCACTTAATCATAACGACAACCCATCACACACACTCATTATAATTTGTGGGTTTAGAGTTCAGTTCTGATTAATTTAGCAACCACTTACGACAAACACTTATCGCAAGTGGAAATGAGACAGCAATAAGTGTACTCCAAGTTTGGTTAAGGTTTAGAATTAATCCCAGTTCTGTTCAGGTTCAATTCGATTCATGTTCAATTTAGGTTGGTTCTATTCGGGTTCAATTTCCATTCGATCCAGGTTCGTTTTCATATTGATTCAGGTTCAATTTAACAAAGAATACAGCTGAATTGAAGCGAGCCATTCCCCATTTCACAAAACTGGTTCTATGCTGCGCAAACCTGCTCGACGGATCAGTCAGATCCTTCCCTTTCAGCTATGTTCTTAGATGGACAACACACGACATAAACTGAAAGCAACAAAGCACATCGATGTAACTCAAGGTAATAACATCACTATCATCATAGAACAATAACTCAATTATTATAACAACAAACAACAATTAACACTACACACTCCAATCGAATTCGCCGCTCAAAATCCCGAACTCCAATGTCATAACATCGCCCACAAAATTCACCTCAAGTTCACATCAACAACAACCCAAGAGTCTCAATCACTCACCCAATCCTTCATTATCTCCAAGATTTCACAATGCACAAACAATTCAAGCTTTTACGACTCCTCCAAAATTCTAAAACCGTTGAAATTAATTACTAAGTTTAGGGAAAGAGAATTGCCCACCTTAATCCAAGCTGGGAGGACCCGATTTAGGATTATTTGGGATGATTTTGATGTTAGGCTTGAGTCTTTTCTTCCTTGGCTATTTGGTTTTGGTCTTCTCCCCCTTCGCCTATTGTGTCATGCAGAATCTTCCTCGCAGGGTTGCTGCTGTCCCGTTTACCTTTTCCTTCTTCCAACGCTTGCTCTCACTTGCTCTCTTTATCTTGCTTGCTTTCCCTCTCTCTTAAGAAATGGAATCAGTGGGGATCGAAAGAGGTTGACAAGTGTGGGGAACTTGGAGTTTTGGTGTTTGAGGGTGTCGTGATTCTGCTGAAGGAGAAGCACCTAGCTGCTCTTTTTCTCTTGGCCGAATTTTCTTTTTTTTTCTTGATTTTTTCAGCCTAGCAATTCATATATTTGTTTTGGATCTAAATAAAAGCCCACTTGACTCTAGCACTGAATAGCCCAATTCACCTTATAATCCGGCGCAACCCCAAATTCTCCCAGTTCTAAACTATTTTTCTAATTTCACATAATTACATAATAATTGAGAAAATTTCGAAAACTAATTCATATATATTCACACTCTTGGTACGTATGCAAAAATAAGTTGAACTTAGCTAATATATTAAAACATAGCTATTAAAATTATTAATACAGCTAGTTAGCTCAAACTCGAAAATCCTTGACCGTTACACCCTCCCAAAAGAATTTCCTCCTCGAAATTCTAAAGCCTACCGTACTGTGAAACACGAGGTACACATACGCATGGAATAGTAGAATCCAAAACTTTACTCTGCAATTAAATATGACTTTCAAATCGAAAAGGAGATTTATGATATCCAGTCTTCTTCTCGCCAATCCTCTTTAAGGATCTACTCACTCTATTGAGGTGCTGAGGGCAAACCGCATATAAAAGAGGTAAATGAGTTAGCATGGATAACCATATTAAACTTAGTTTAAGTGAACTCATATTTTTAATTTTACACCCAAACAACTAACATAATGACTATCCATTCATGCATCCACATGAGGTGACCTCTAAAAGATTTTGCATCCATAACAATCAATGGCACAGATAACTGAATCAATTTTCTTCTAAGATACAAAGAAATTGAATCATTTTAGAATGAAGTTAATCAATCGAAGACCTTCGGTTTACAGCAGAGTAGTGGGGACATCACATGCCAACACACAACACATAGCATCGCACTGGTAACGACCATATTCAAAGTGACACGCAATGCTAACAGGGCATCACATAGAATAACTGGGCCCTCCTAAGATCAAGAATTACAAGTAACATCAGCCAATGTTACAAGAATATAGCGTAAAAGTTACTAAAAATGATATTTGGGCTATCAATGAACGAGTAAGAAAACAATCTGGAAGAAAAATGGTATGATAAGCATGCAAGCCAAGGGGTAGTAGAGGTCCAATACATTCCCTGGCACACAAGTTGTTTAAAAAAGGTTGTAAGGTCATCCTGATGGGGCAGGATTGTCATAAGGTCTCTATATCCAATAATGCATAATGCATTTATAGCTTGGCCATTGATTTAGCCACGTGGAACAGACTATTTTAGATAAGGGGTCATCATTGAAGAGGCCTTTAGCTCTGGGAATTTACAAAAATATTACGCGTCAAGTAGCATCGGGTAAGTTATTCGGAGTTTTCTAGACCAGTGCCTCATATTATACTTACATCTGCAATTAACGAAATGAAAGACCTCTGGCGAGGGTGCATAGTTAAAAGGATAAACAAAAAGACTGGGTAATCACATTAGCTTAGTAATGAAAAGTTCTATCCGAGGTCTCCACATGAAATTGATTATCTCTAACTTAAGGAACATACGAATAGAATGACGTGCTCATAAACACGACACTAAGCTCTTTACGATTTTATAAGAATATCAAAAGTGTAAAGCCCAACACAACTAGTCACACCATGTCATATACTTCAGTCAAATGACATCAATAATCATATTTCATGGCTCAATTGTCATCATAGACTTCATTATGATCATGAGTATGTCGAGTGCATTAGCATGTTTTTAGAGATGCTCATGAGTAAAAACATAGACATGCGAATGTAATGTCCTAAGGTCGAGGAATGGTGGTATGTTAACACAATGATTAGGATTACCAGAATGGGAATTGTCCATGCAAAATAGCCAGAATATAACAACACAACAATGGCAACAAGCATAAAGACCAGCAAACGCACAATTCTAAAGTTTCCCATGAAAATTACCATGTAATACATGAACTTATCACCTAGGGTATAGTACAAGTTAACTTACTCACGTCATGTCCTTGCACCTACACGAACTATGTCAACCATTGTCTGATATAACTTCTTTGACAAGTATAGAGTCAAGAATTCAATTATGATATTAAGTACTTTAACATGCCATCTTATTAAATATAGAAATTACAAATGTAACACATGAATGCATAGCCACAAGCTCTTGTTATTAGGTATAAGCGCAACTGATCATCAAAACTATAGCTTGTGGAGATAATAGGCATCCAGCTCAATATTGACTTCACAACCATACCATACAATCGACCACATGAGTTAATTAATTTGATAAATTCCCCCATACTCCAGGCTAAGAAGGCAACAAAATCGCATTCACCTAGAAATTAGGGCACAAACACATCAATGACCTTTCATAACAAATCTAAATCGTCACTTAAGCTTTTATGCTTTGCCCTGCACGCCATGCTATATTGACACTCTAGAACACATGGTTACGACACTATTACACGAGAAAGCACTTACACGCCTATACGTAAATGCAAATCATAGGAGGTAACCTATGATCAAGAGGTAAGCCTTATAGCCTTCCTAGAAAAATTAGATGCTAGTCGCCAATAATGACGCTAGAGGCCTACAGGGTAGCTTGTAGTCTATGCGCTAAGGTGAACAACTGGAAATTCGAAAGGCTGGCTTTTAGACAACAGTAAAAGGGTCTAAAGCTACAATTCACTCGGCTGATAGTTACACCGACATTGAAATAGTAGACCTCTAGCAAGATGGAAAATATTGTGAGCTAAAGGCGATGACGTTAATGGCATTGTAGATACCTCTACATGGCCTACAGGACACATCCACCTATAAGGTGTTCTGCATTAATGCTTAGGAATACACTGGTAACATGTGGATCACTTGTAACAATTCTAAAGTCTACAAGGTTCTTTCTCCGCTCTTCTTTCTAGGTGTGCTAGGATTCAATCTAACCAAAATTTTATTCACAAAACAAATAGTAGCCTATATGATGAAAAGCAAAAATCACATCATGTAAACAACACCGACACATAGTGGCGGCATAAAGGCGGTAGCGATAAGAACATAGAACAGAAGGAACAATGCTTATGCAATGATCGACAAGTCTCTACCACTACCACCCAAATTTGCATACATGCATATAAAAATCTCATTTAATTCTCTTAAACAATTCAGAATTTACATAAGGAGGGTCTCATCTAGTCAGGTTTTCAAGCATAGAAAGCAAGCCCTAATCCACTTCTTAATAATTCATCATTAATAAATCCAGTGATATACACACCTCCGCATGCATACACTCATAAACAACATCTAATCATGCATGGGGGCACACGCTCATAAATTTGAACTCATGCATTGTTCAATCTAAAATTATCACATTTTATACCCTTTATTATCCAATACTTGCTCACAAATAAATTACTAAATTAGGATTTTCATATTGTGTTATTTATTTTGTAGGAATTGAAAATTTTGGAAAAATAAACAACTAGCTCAAGGATTGGATCAAGAGAAGAAGAAAGAAAAGACGAGAAGAAATTTAGGCCCAGCCCACGCCTGCTGCAAGACCAACATTTCAGCCATTCCCCTTCATTTCTCTCTCTCTCGGGCCAGCTTGAGTCTGCTGCAAGGCCAACATTTCAGCCATTCCCCTTCATTTCTCTCTCTCTCTCGGGCCAGCTTGCGTCTGACCTAGCTTCGAAGCCCAAACGCCCCCTTCCCAGTCTGCCCCCTTCTTTCCTTGCTTCTTTCCCTCTTCTTCCTTTTCACTAGGCTGGACTCCATCTTCAATTCATAGCCCATTTTCTCTGTCTAATTCTCACTTATTACCTACATGCTACGCACGTGAAACACCCCCCATCACTTTCTTCTTCTTTAGCATAAGCCCAGAACCCCGAGACCCTACCTCACTACCTTTTCTTCTTCCTCTAAAAATGTCATGGCTTTTCTCTCTCTCTCTTCCTTCAATTATTACCATTGCTCTTAGCAACGGCTACCTATCAATTCCATCGTCATCACCGTTAAAGATCTATGGTTATAGGGGCTTTAATGGAAGCAGTTAATGGAGCAATGAAGACTCGGTTTTGAGGGATCAGATATGGCGATTTTAGAAAAACTTAAAAAAGAAGGTAGAAGCCTGAGAGCAGAGGGGAAGACAGTAAAGCGTAGAGTAGAGTTGTTGTTTCTGAATTTTCCATTCATTTCCCTTTTCAGTTTGTCCATTTTTCAGATTTAGTCCTAGGCCTCAGAACAATACTGTAATGAACTTCCAGATTTGAGTAAAGACTCTGGTATGGCATTGAATCTAGCATTGATTGGTGTGAATTTCTATTCCATTTCTCTGTATTTCAATTTGCTTAGCACCCTCAGTTGTTTAATTTGGTTCGTTTTACTATGTGTTGTTTTCCGTTGTTGAATAATTGTTGATTTTAGAGGATTCTAGGATTATTAACGTTAGAGCAGATTGTTCTGTTGTTCCAATTTTGTGGTTCTACTTGGCTTCACTGAGCACTCGATCGTGTTTTAGGCCTACTGTTAAGTATGCTTGCAGCAATTTTGTTTCAAGTCAATCATGTTTAGAATTACACCTTCAAAGTTAGTGACTTAACCTTTGCTTGTTTGCTATAAAACTTATCTCCAGTTATAGATTTTCATTGGGTACTTAGTTTGAAAATTTTTGGGGCCTAGTTTCATAATACATCCCCGAGCATGGATCCTCAAGTGCTACATCGAGAACCGTGCACTTGTGGTTTTAACTTAACACTATTAAAAATCATAACAAGCTTTTTTCCGAAATGAGTTTGTGAAATTAGGTTGTGTCGAGTTATAGTTTAGTTATTTGAGTCGTTGAGTCATTTTCGGTCTCGTTTTTTTTATTTTTGATTAGATTTAGTTTTAGTTTAGTTTAGATTTCTTTGTTTTTGATTTGTGATTTGAGTTAATATTTTGATTTTGATTTTGTTTTGGGTTAATTTACTATTGATTTTTAGTGTTTATTTCGCTGCTTTAAAAAAAAAAGTACTAACAGATTCGATTTTGTGCATGAATAGAAAACCAGAAAAACTAAGTACAGGTTTTTCATGAATCCCGCATAGTGTCTGAATTATTTGGAGCCATTTTGGTCTGAACTTTTCTGCTGATATTTTTAATGGATTCTCCATAATTTTTAGCGTCTAGGTGAATTTTGTGTGATTCTTGGGATATTCTAGAATCTTCTGTGAATTTTGAAAATAATTTGAAATTTGAAATTTTTCGCACTGTTCAGGGATTAAAAAAAATTGAGAAAACATATATTCACGTTTCTTGTGATTGTGCTGAATTTTCTCTATATAGGGTTCTAATTTTAGAGTTTGATTTTCTGTTTAATTTTATTTTTAGCTTTTGTTTTTTTAGGTATTATATTTTTTGTTTGTGTGCCAAAAATATCCAAAAAAATCAACCAGAAAAAGAAAATGATGCTCAAGTTTTGTGTTTGTATTTATTTTGTGTTCTTTGTGTTAGGTCACCTCTTAATGTCTGAGTCTTTTCGGTCTTTCTCTTATTTTGGTAATATAGTTATATTTTTGTTAGTTTATTTTGTTTTGTTCACTTAATTATTTAAGTGTCCTGTTTTTTTCTTAGTTTTAGTCATTTGTTTATAGTTAGCTGTCTTAGAGTTATATATATGTATATATGTATACATGTATGTATGTATGTATGTATATATACATACATACACACACACACACACACACACACACAGATATATATATATGTATGTGTGCGTGCGTGTGTGTGTGTGTGCGTGCGTGTGTGTGTGTGTACATATATATGTGTGTGTGTGTGTGCGCGCGCATGTGCGTGTATTGTGTGTGTCTGTGTATATATGTATATCTATATCTGTGCATACATGTGTGTAGTTAGTGTGTGTGTGTCTATATATATATATATATATATATATATATATATATATATATATATATATATGGGGATGGTTCAAGTGAGCACCCCTCTTTATATAAGCACCACTCATTAGGTAAGTACCTTCAAATTAAATCATTCAATTTTGATCCAAAGACTACAATGGAAAGGACCTTTTTGGTCAATGAAAAAGAGAAAAACAAAATCTGAAAGTTTAGAGAGAGGGGGTCAATGAACTCATGACATTTCACTTCCAACTCCCCTTTCTCACTTTCTCTCTCTATTTTCCCTAGTCATACCTTCCTCTCTCGCTCCTCCATGGCTACTGGTCACGGACGTTGGAAGCAAACGCCGTTGCTGCCCTCTATTTCTCTCTTCTGCCATTCTCGATATCTACTATCCATGCCTTCCTCATCTCCATAGCTCTCGCTCCTATTCCCTCGCTGGAAAACTCACGTTGTAATGACCAACCGTCGACCTCCCCTACCCTTACGTTGAAGGCCCTGACATCCGTCACTAGGATGTATTCCACAGTCGCCTATTCCCATACTATCACGTGTAATTCAAAGGGATAAATTAGGGTTTTCAAAAAGATCACTCTGGTACCTTCCCTTTTTTCTCCTTTGTCAACATTGCACTTAAATTGATACTTGTTGATAATTTAGTTGTATAGTCCAAACTGAGGATTTCAGATATCGAATTTATAAGGTTTCTAGGATTGAAATTGGTATTAAGTTGGTTGTTTAATTGCATATTTATATTCTTTGTTGTGGATGGATATACTTCATGAGACAGCATGATTTTTGCTTTTGTTGAACTGGAATCTCAAAGAGGGACAACAGATACATGGAGATGTTATGGGTCTTTTGGTATATTGAAGGTGCCTACCATGTGTTTGTTAGAATGTCCCTTAGAACTGCGTTGTGTATGAAGTTTTTACACGTGCCAGAAAATGATGTCAAAGGGTTGGTTCAAGCTATAAAAGATTGACATAAGGGAAGAGAACCTTAATTCCATATTATGAATGACATTCTAAATCAGATGGAGACAGGTAGGGTGAAGACAACTCCTTGGGTTAGATGATTAGGCAATGGAGTTGCACGCAGAAATGCTAACTGGAGTCTATCCATTATTGATAATTATTTTTCGGAAAATTCCCCTTCTTGTTTAGATGGCCATTAGGCTCCAAATTCTATGATTGAAGTTGTATTTTATATACTAGAGTGGCCTTATTCAATGCTTTTAATGGTAAGTTGGAAGCTTTCAAGGATATAATCAAATTCTGAGAATCAAATTTGAGTATTCTAATGATTTGAGAAGTTTGGGTTTGTTTTGCTTTTGATTTTTGTCACTCATTGCTAAAGAGGTGGAAGCTTACAGGGAAATAGATGCTTGTGGTTGCTAGTCATTAGATCAAATAGAAATCTGGAAGTTATAGAGTCTAGACATCTAGTTTATTGGAGTTGCGCTCTTATTTACAGTGGTTATTAAAACTTATTAGATCAAGATGGTTTCCATGACCGAGTAACTCGAAGTCTTAAACGTTGAAACATAATCAACTTGTCCGCAATCTAGCCCAATATTTAAAGTCTATTAGCTCAAGAGGTAAAGTATTTGTGTATTTACACAAAGGATGTGGTTCAACTCCTACATAAGGGGATGTTCATCGGTCCAGGACCGGACCGGACCGGCTTTGACCGAAGACCGAAACAAGACCTAGGTGGGGACCGAGAGGACCGGACCGTTCTAGATTCGGACCTGCCCAGAACCCGGACCGGGACCGACGACCGAACCGAATTGGACCGGTAGTATCCTGGCATATAGACTAAGGGGGAGGAAAAAAAATGAAAAATTACATTGATTTTCTATTGTTCGAGTTGAGCGGCGAGCTCTTCCTGGGTCTGAGAGTCATGGGTTGACTGGTGGAATTTGACGTGTGGGAGGAGAGAGGAAAGGAAAAAAAAACCGAAAGAGACAGAAAGCGATGCCAAAACCCTAAAAACCCCAAAATGAGAATCTAGTAAGCATTAACCCAACTTTGCAAGCAAGTACCATGAACGAAGCTATCAAACCCAAAGGCCAAATCCAAATCGCAGAACAAAAGCATCAAACCCAAATCCAAAATCAAATCAATTTGTTTTGAAAAAATCAACCCCCAAATCGACTTTCACAGAAATTACCCCCAAAATTTCTCTCAATTACAAACACTAATTTGTGTGACAAGGTTAGAGACTCAGAGAAGATCGCGAACAACAGAAGGTTACCACAGTCAAGCCCAAGCGTACAGAAGATCAAGAAGAGGAAGGCAGAAAAACACTTACCTGGTTGCTGAAAAAACGACCAAACTTCTAAAGAGGATTGATCGCAGGCGAAGCCGAGGAAAAGGAGATGCTGTCCGACTGCAAAGACAAGAGTGTCGCCGCGGAGAGGAGAGGATAGGGAGAGAGAGGAGATCGGAGACGGAGAGGAGAGGACTGAGGATAGTCGAGAGCGAGAGCGAGCGAGCGAGGAGGAGATTCTAAGAGGGAGAGGTAGAGAGCGAGAGCGAGGCAAAGAAGAAGAAGACTGCAGTGGAGTCGAGATCGAAAACACAAAAAAAAAAAGGCCCTAACTCTCGGTCCGGTCCAACGCGGTCCACCCGGTCCAAACCCGGACCGGACGAAGACCGAAAATAGAAAACAAGAGGACCGAGGATCGGACCGAAAGGCCTCGGTCCGGTCCGGTCTTCGGGTCGGTTCGGTCCTGGACCATTTAATGAACAGCCCTAATAAGTTATATGAATTTCATTAAAATTGAACTGCTTATAGGAGTTAGGTTTTAGTCTTGTAGAGGAGAGAAATATAGGATAAACTTGTAGGGCTCTAGAACTAGGCTGTAAATTGAAAAGTTAAAATTTAAAAAACATAGAGAAAGAACCTGAATTTTTTTTCCCCCTCCTTTTTGGCTCTAGAACTAGGAGTAGCAAAAGTTGGATCATTGTCTTTGAAAACTTGTTGGTTTTTGAGGGGGTCTTGGCATCCTAGAGCTTTTTGCAAGGTGGTCTTTTCGCACTTTTAATGGCAGTGGCAGTAGCCCTTTTTCTTGCTTCACTCCACACAAGTCTTTCAATAATGAGGTATTTTCAGTCGGTAACAACAACTCCCATTTATGCCAAAGTTCCTGATTGTGTGACCCAACTACTAGTGCTTCCACAACTAAAAAGGTAAGAGGCACAAATTAGTCCATCAAACTCCATCTTTATTTCATCCAAACTCCATCAAACCATAAAACACAAATGATTTGATAAACAAATTGGATAAAGCCTATGCAGTAATTAAACCTACACCTTTGTGCAAAACTACACAAAAGCTCTTTCATTTGAGCTAATATGCTATTATAATACGTCAAATCTAGAATAGTAATAGAAATACAACCCCAAATCATGTTATTTGTCTGGAGACTGGGCTTTTTGGTAGTCCCCTTTGCCAGAACCTCAATCTAGTCTTCCCTCATTTTGGCACAGGAGTAAGCAATACCTTATAACTCTTAATGACATGCTTCCATTGGTATAACTATAATTTTTAGTAATAGCAGATTATTACCTTAAATTTTCTATGCTGGCTAATAAAACAGGGAAAGCAAAACATGGAATACAACTAAGCTTCTTCTCCAATCTTTAAAAAAAACAATTTGGATTTGATTAAACAAAAGGCATGTTAACAAACACGTCAAATGAAACACAATCGATCACCAAGTTAACTGCCCAGATTAGTAGTGAATATCAATATCTGCCACAATCTCACACATAAGAGAACAACGAGATCGTCTAGAGTATATTAGTATGACAGTAGATGCTAAAGCAACAAC
>JAKOGI010002548.1:22500-27500 GCA_029747015.1 Carnegiea gigantea
GCTTTGCTTTCTCTGGATAAATTCAAATAAAAACTTTAACAAATGAAAGAAACATGAAAGGAAGGAGGAGAGAGAACGAAAGAGGACATGAGAAAGCCCTTGCTTACTGCATTTGTAAAAAAGCAGTACATGACAAAACATGATCTAAGTTTTTCTCTAAATTCCGCCACTAGCACATCAAAATCATCCACAAACATCCCCAAAATTTACCAAACGATCAACAGTCCAGCAACAAAGAAAAAGTTAACTCCAATCACCCAACGTGTTTGGTAAATTTTAGGGGTGTTTGTGGACTGCACAACCTCATTAGAAAACTCAAAATTCTACTTCATACCATTCAGCCAAATCTTATTCAATCCAAACATCCCCAATACAATTGAATTTGAACATCCCTAATACAGCCGAACTCACTTTGCCAACATGATTCAATTTGCTCAAATTTAAACTTCCAGAAACATCCACAATTCAAAAAAACAAAAAAGATGCTAAAAACTCAACAAATCAACAACAGCTAGTGTGGTCAAATTCAATTGCGCAAAAGCAATGGAGAGCTTACACCAAGATCTCAAAACTCTAACCAAATCACCAAAAAACAAAAACAAGAATACCTCAATATAGAAATATAAGAGATTGAAATTAATCAAACAACAACAAATAGAGTAATTGTTGGGAAAAAACAGAGTTTTAATATTTATAAACCCCAAGTGCAAGGTATATCATTGAGTACTTGGGGTGTCGTCCACAGGGAATTGTGTTTTCAACTATCAGAACTAACTAAAGCATCTCGAACTAGGCAAAATCAAAGGGGATAGAAAATAGAACTAAACTATTAGAGCAAAATAAAAGGGCTATGATTAGACCTAAGATAAACCAAGTGGTCAAGTCAAGCCCTCACCTTCCCAACTTACGCTAGTATTTAGAGATGGTTGGTTACATCATTAAAACCAGCTAAGCTTTCTCTCAAGGGTCATGAGCTAGTCTAATTGTTCTAACCTCCTATTTTCATAGGATTAGTTCAATTAAACTACAAGATTGATAACCCTTGACCTACCTAGCGACGAGACTATTTTCATGTCCCAATCTCAACTATTCTTTCTACCCACAGTAGATAATCGACCTCACCTCTCAGCATAAGTCAATTACCCCAAAATACAGATGAAAGCTCTTTCAAGCATTTTATCGAACACTTGGCGTGTGTGAAAGAAAACTCTAGCCAAAAACTTGTTAGGGAAAACAAAAATAGAGTTTTAATATTTATAAACCCCAAGTGCATGGTGTATCATGGAGTACTTGGGGTGTCGTCCGCAGGGAGTTATGTTTCCAACTACCAAAGTTCACTCAAGCGTATCAATCTAGGCGAAATCAAAGGTGAAGAGAAGTAAAACTAACTATTAAAATGAAGAAGACTTCAATTGTAAATAAACCTAAGATAGACTAACTAATCAATTCAAACCCTTACCTTCCCAAGTTATGCTAGTAATTCAAGGATGATCGGTTACCCAATTAAAGTCCACCTAAGCCCTCTCTCAAGGGTCAATAAGCTAGTCTAAATGTTCTAACCTTCTATTTTTATGGGATTAGTTCAATTAAACTACAAGATTGATAACCCTTGACCTAGCTAGCGACAAGACTATTTTCATGTCCCAATCCCAACTATTCTCGCTACCCACATTGGACAATCGACCTCACCTCTCAGCATAAGTCAATTGCCCCAAAACACGGATAAAAGCTCTTTCAAGCATTTCATCGAACACTTGGCAGGCATGAAAGAAAACTCTAAATTCTAGGCATAAACAAGGTAGGGTTAGGGCATAAACAAGATTGATTAGCCATCAAGGGCTAGCCATAATCCAATCCAACACAAACTAACAACTAAGCATCACAAACACATGAAAACCTAAACTAGCAAACAAGAACATGAACTTGAACAAGAGAAGAAAGAGAATGAAATAAATTATATCTAAACAACTAAATAAACATGAATTAACAATGAAAACTAAACATTTAAACTAAACAAAACAACTACAAGAATTAAACTAGCAAAACATAAATAAGAACAACATACGAACTGAAGAGAGAAAATGGAAGAAAACTTAGAGTTGATTGATAGAAGGAACTTGAAATCCAAAGGTTAAATCCAAGATTACAATTCTCAATCTTAATCTAATCCTCCTACTGAGGTTTTATTTGATAAACTTAGGGCTATGAAAGTCTGACCCGACACGATAACCTGACCCAAACCCGACCCGAATTTACTGAGAGAAACACGAACCTGACCCGAACCGAACCGATTCCGACCCGAAGTCGACATGATTTGACCGTTTAGTGTGAAAACTTATTATTTTTCAATTCTTAGCAAATCTAAACTATTTTCAAAGTCGACACGAAATTGACCCGTTTATTAAATGGGTCGACTCGACCCGACCCGTTTGACAGCCCTAGATAAACTAACTTAAAACCTAGCCTAAAAATCGCCAGAGAGAAGCCGGAGCGACCCCTGAACAAAAACGCCGAAGGAGGGTTAAATAGAAAAGTCGAGCGAACGGGCGAACAGGGGAGAGGTACGACCGTGCCACGTGGCACGGCCCCACTGTGCCACTTTTCTAGCACGGTGGCTCGGCCCCCTTATCATCCCTTCTTGCCGGCTTTTGCTCTTTTTGCCTGTCTTCGCTCCTTTTCATGACGTTTGCTCGATTTGAAGTTTGTTACCTGCAAAAGCAAATAAAACAAGTAAAAACTCTAAAGATTATATTATTATACGAGCTAAAATTAGGTAAAAAAGGTACGTAAAATACGACAAATTATCATCTAACAAATACCCCCACACCTATCTTTTGCTCATCCTCGAGCAAAACAAAATAAAAACTAACTTAATAACCTAACTCACTGTCGTAGGAATTTGCATTTAGTGTATGCAACAAGCCTTTTAAACCCATTGGTTCCCCCAAGTAGACGAGTAAGGTCTCGTGAGGGTTTGCAGAAGATATACCCACAAAATCTTGAAAAAGAAAAATAAGTGGAAAGGAGAAAGGAAAGCAAAGAAAATAAAATAGATATACAAACAAGAAACAAATATCTATACAAGAGGAAAAACTGTGCGCATTATAACCAACCAAATCACCAATGCAGCAAAGATATTAGCCTGCATATAAACATAGTGTACATATCAAGACTCTCTATCCACATACATGACATCAAAGCACCAACTTTTCACCCCACTGTACATCAAAACCTGGAATCCATCCTAGTGCTTGGTGTGTAAGTGTATCATCATCTTAGGACTTAAGCTTACCAAAATCAAACTCGTTCCCACCTGATTGACACATGCTACATTATTAATTTATTAACAAGGGAAGTAAGCTTTTCCAGTAGCAGTATTGCCTCAAAGCGTAACACCCAGTAGCACGTGCCTCAAAGAGTAA
Organism: Carnegiea gigantea; assembly: GCA_029747015.1. Lineage (NCBI taxonomy): Eukaryota > Viridiplantae > Streptophyta > Magnoliopsida > Caryophyllales > Cactaceae > Carnegiea > Carnegiea gigantea. The sequence goes on from JAKOGI010002548.1 coordinate 25,923, forward strand.
CGCCTAGTGGCACGTGCCTCAAAGGGATACTTGTCATTCCAAATTTTATTTTTTTATTTTTATTTTTTTCCTCATTTTTTTTTGAATGCAGACAAAAATTAAAGTAACCGTGTCGAAAACAGGTGGGAGAGTCAATCACGGAAGACTAGGATCCTAAGATAATGATGAAGTGTATACAAGGACTGGATTATATAGCTATAATAGACTGTTGGGGTTAGAATTGGGACCAAAAGTGACACACTTGGGACAAAGATCTATCATGAACAACTTACTTAGGTACAAGCTAATAGCCAAGGTACAAGGGATCAAAGTCAATCAAAGTAGTACAAGACCCCAAAAGCCAAAAAGAAAAACTATGCAAAGAAAAGGAAAAATTGAAAAATTTGCACAAAAAATGAAAAATTTGCACAAAAATAAGAATAAAAGGGTAAATGACCCCACCCCACACGTAAATCTCACAATGTCTTCATTTGGAGCTGAGAGTCATCACCAACCACAAAACACACAAAAACAAAGAAAACAAAACCACACACAACACACAAGAAACAAAACAAACACACGCAAGAACACTAAAGCTGCACACATATACACAAGCTAGCATACTCTCCCAAAAACACTCACCAAATCAAAAACGAGACCACACATATATACAAAACTAACCACCAAAAATGAAGATATACCAATCCATCCACACCACCAATCACAAAACACAAATGTGCACAAAAATACAAAACTGGTGATCATAGCCATCAATGCCTCAACAACATCCCAAATTTCACCTCAAGATGATCACCAACAAAAACACAATCCTAATATCCACAACTAAACAAAAGAAAAATAAAGAAAATAAAAAGAAAGGACAAGGGTTAGAATGATTATACCATATTGGGTACTGATCGTACCCAGACTAAGCCTCTCTAAAATGGTGTGATGGGAGGCTCGAGGAGCATCAGCCACTCCTCACCTGTCAAGATCCAAGCTACCAATTCGGATGCCATCAAAGCTCACAGGAGCTTACTGAACACCTGAGCATGCAACTCAGATGAGTGTAAGTAAGAGCACACAAATATAAATACACGCATAATAATAAGTGCTCTCCTAAACTTATCAAATGCGTTGGAAAAATCAGTAGAATAGTCAAAGGCAATAATCAACATGATTTTTCCAGGAAAATGCTCTAGGTACAAATTGTAAGGATCAAGGGAGGGGTTATACCCTCTAAAGGTACCTAGAGTCTCAGAACAGTCAACCTTATTCCCCTCAAGTATCACATGAGAATCAGTAAGTAACATATCACAACACTCAGGGAAGGGGACGGTGGTGAACATGAAGAAGAAGCATGGAATGTATCAAGAGAGTTGGGGGATATATTATCAACAAAATCAGGACTAGTTGGCCTTGCAACCACAACATCCACGCATGAAGTCCCTGGAGGAGTCTCATGAAAATCATGTGCCTCAATAGAAACATCACCTAACTCAGACCAAGTATCATCCTCATCAACACTAGTGTTAACACCAAAGGTCTTACCTACCTCGAACTCGTCGACTGAGCTAAACGGGAAGGTGCATCAAGAAA
>JAKOGI010002548.1:32500-101933 GCA_029747015.1 Carnegiea gigantea
TAGAGCCAAAAATGTAATTCCATACCAAAAGCATCTGACGCCCTAAACAAAACCTTATAAAGAATTTTTAATCCAAACAAACAGAATGCTTTTTTCCTTATTGATTTGTATGTATTCACTCATTTCAGTTATTGACATCAAAATAAACAAACCAAATAAAAATCAACAACATTAGATTACATCACATATTTAAGATCTCAACCAATAGAATTTCAGATCCAGCAAAATAAAAACCATTAAAATAAGATTAGGGACAAATTTGTATGTAATTCAATACGAAAAGCATAACAGCACCTTATAAAGAATTTTAAATCCAAAAAAACAGAATGGCTTTTTCCTTATTGATTTGTATGTATTAATTCATTTCAGTTATTGACAATCAAAACAGACAAACCAAATACAAAACCAACAACATAAGATTGGGCACATAGTTAAGATCCTAACCAACAGAATTTTAAATCCAACAATATAAAAACCAAATAAAAACCAACAACATAAGATTAGGCACATATTTGTATGTAATTCAACACCAATAGCATCTGAAACCCTAACCAACACCTTATAAAGACTTTTAAATCCAAAAACACAAAGTCCCTTTTTCCTCATTGATTTGTATGTATTCAATCATTTCAGTTATTAACATCAATATACCCAAACCAAATAAAGACCAACAAAATAAGATTAGTCACATATTTAAGATCCCAACCAACAAAATTTTAAATCCAACAAAATAAAAATCAAAAAAATAAGACTAGGCACATATTCTTATGTAATTCAATACCAATAGCATATGAGGCCCTAACCAGCACCTCATAAAGAATTTTAAATCCAAAAAACCAAAGTGCCTTTTTCCTTATTGATTTGTATGTATTCATTCATTTCAGTTAATGACATCAAAATATACAAACCAAATACAGACCAACAAAATAAGATTAGGCACAAATTTAAGATTCCAACCAACATCACCATTTAGAAACTATTAAGGCATTAGAGGTTGCTTCAGCAGCATCTCAGCATGGCCAAAAGATTACACATTGATAACATTCTTAAGAGCACAAGTTTTTCTCCAGTCAATATAGGTTTCCATAACGGTCGTCAGAAGTCCACCTGGGATCCATTGGTCCCAGGTCTCATTGAGTGTGGATGACTTTGTTACTGGTTATCCTTTCCTCTTAGATGGGTGTTTCCTCTCTTTTCGTTCTTCTGTCTTCGTTTTTGGTTAGTATTGTGTGGGTTTGTCCTTGTCGCTGTACTATGTTGGTCAGCCCCTTTGTCAATGCCAATGCTCTTCTTGCCGGTGAGTTTTCTAACCACTGGAATTTTGTCCTCGACCTTTTCTTCTTCTCCCCTAGCTTTTTTGTTAGGTCTTTAATTGATTGGTTTTGCATGTTGCCGCTGAGGTCTCTCTTGTCGAAATTTAAGTTCCCGGCTAATTTTAACCACTGGAATTTTGGCTGGAGATTTCTGTGGGCAGTTCAACCTCAAAAGAGCTGAATTCTTCCTTGAGGTGCATTTTTTTGCTTTGCTTTTGGTTTTGGGTATGCTTTTGGTGGTTGCAGTATGTTTGCTTCTCTGGTAGTTAGAGGTGTTTTTTTGGGGGTAGGGGGTGGGAGTGGGTGGGTGGATCAAGTATGAGGAGGAGGAGGAGGTTCTTTGTTAGAATTGCTGAATCAAGGAGGAGGAGGAACCATAAGGTTCTTTATTAGACTAACCTTTGAGAAATTTAGAGGTTGGTAGTAGAAATGACTTGTTTCTTGTTTTGTCTTTAGAAAGAAGGATCCCCTTTGGGCAAGAACTTTTAGAAGGGGAAATAGGTGTTTATTGCCGCATCGGATAATGGAATAGGGAGATTTATCATGTTTTTTGAACATGGTAGATGTGGTCTCACTAACGATAATTAGTTTTCTAGAAGTTTCCGAATCCACAGTTTAGGGTTTCTAAGCTTATCAAAGAGATGTTGATTGAGGGGAATAAAAAGACTTGCATCATCAGAAAGTCAACTCTTCTGTTATTGTTTCTGAGTGGGTAAGCACCTACTATGGGAGGAAAAGGTTTGGCTATGTGCTCCTTATTGCCCTGAATGTGGTGGTGTGTTAGAAGGGTAAGCAAAAACAAACAATTAGGCATAGGAGGAGTAAGCTTTCTTCCTTTCAAGCTAAGGGATTACTTCCTTTAGCTTCTTCTACTCTAAAGGCCTAACCTAAGGATAGTGCAGTTGTGCGATTTTCCTTTGGCGATGTCTTCGATAATTTCCTCTCTTCAGAGTGTGGTTCTTCTTTTTGTTCTCTAGTTTTCCAGGGTCACTAATGATGCTTTCTTGGAACATCTTTCACCAAAAAGATTTTACTGAGGATTTGATTGTTTATTCTTAGAGTAAAAACCTAGGATGGACTTTTTCTTAGGTTAAAATGGGTTTGATTCTTTGAATCTCATTAATCTCTAAAGTTATTCTGGAGTTGTTTCTTTTAAGATGAAGCTCATGGATCAGATGAAGCTTCTTGTCCTCAACATGGTCAGACTTGTTAGACTATGTTTTTCTATGAGAAAATTGGTTTAGTGATTGAAGGTGGGGAGATGGGAGTTGTTTGTTTTTCTGATTTTCTTGGAACCAATAGAAAGAAAGGAGACATTAATACAGACTATGTTGGTGATGAAGAGGAAGTAGGGGAGAGGATGATGCCTCATGGGTGAGAGTCTTGAGGTGATTTCTAGAAATGTTTGGGGATTCAATTATTTGACCAAGTAAATGTCAAGTGGGTGTTAAGGTATTATTGTGGTGCTGCTATTCTTCAAGCCTCTAAAACGGAAGTTGTCAGTCATCTAATTGCATTGAGCCTTATTGGCTGGCATCTGGTTAATTGGCTTTGTTGGCTTCGATGGATTGATTAGGAGGCATTATTGTTGTTTGACTTTTAGAACTAGCTAATTCTAGAATTGGGTTATCCTTGGTGTGTTGTAAGCTAAAACCTTTGAAGGACAATTTTAGGTGTAGTTTGATTGGGGATTGGGCTTTACGATCGTAATGATGACAATATGAGGTATCTTTTGTTTTAGGAGTTGAAGCCGTTCTTATCTCTTTGGGATATCTTGCGGTGTTTAGGAGGCAACTTCTTTGCTATCAGATTTCCATTGGGAAGATCTTCTAAGGAAAGATTAACTTCGAGTATGAGAGTATCTGATTTTATTAATTCATGTAATCCCAATGACCCATTTTATGTTCTCAGTTAATTGGGAAGACCACTTTCAGGGGGGTTTATCAAGTTATTCTGCCTAAGATCACTTCACATCAGTTTCGGATGATTCTTCAGGTAGGTGTAGCTCACATTTCATAAAGGCCATTTAAATTTGGAAACATGTGGTGGTGGAAGGTTCTTGTAACCTTGTTAATTCCTTCTGGGAGAATGGTTCCGGCTCACCAAGTTTTATCTAGGCTAAAAAGTTGAATTTTCTAAAAGTAAAGCTCATTGAGTGGAGTAGAAGTGTTTTTGGCTGCTTGGATAAAGTGGCCGCTTTGGTTGAAAAAGGTCAAGCTGTTGGATGCAAAGGAACAACTTTCTCTCATGTTTGATGAGAGTGCAAAGTCTTTAAGTTTAGAAAGTGCTTTCCTTAATGTGTAGTTGGATGACATTTACAGGAGGCGAAGAGGTAAATACCATTGGATTCTGGACCATGATCGCAATATGCTTTTATAGAGTCACCTATAACATAAGAAAATTTAATGCCATTCATAACATTAAAGTGGATGGTGAGTTTTATGCTTAGTATCCAGAAATGAAAGGCGCCAGTGTGCTAGTTTCACTTCTATGAGAATCTTTATCATGAAGTTCAACATTTAAGGCTTTTTCTTGACAGATTTAATATTGCCTTTTTCAACATTGTTGAGGTGCTATCAAGGTGGAGATATGGGCTTATTTTGAGATTTTTATTTAAAAGGCATTTTTAAGAGAAGCTTGTGCCATTTCTATCCGCTTGCACCTTTATAGTGGCTAGATTGGATAACATCACAAGGTTTAAGCCCATTAATTAGTGGGGGAATGTACAAAATATTGGCTACAATGTTGGCTTTAAGGTTAGGGAAATTGGTAGGTGGGGCCAAATCAACATGCTTTCTTTCATGGTTAGGTATTGGATCAATTGGGGTGATTGTTACTGTCTAAAGCATGACATGGGACTAGTCATACGACTTCTTTGCACTATGAATGAAGCCCTCGAGAGTCAAGACCAAGTGGCTTTGGAGGTATGCTAATGAGAAGGTTCCTATCTGGAAGAAGGTGATCATGGCCAAATATGGTGACAATAATTTTGGTTTGTGGAGTAAGAGGAGTCCTTATTATCATGGGTGGGTTGGTGGAAACCTATTTTAGCTAGTTTGGGCCATTTCAAGTCTTTTTTATTTTGAGGTGAAGAATGGCCATGAAGTGTGACTTTGGCATGATGTTTGCTGTGGAGATCAACCTCTTAAAGATTAATTTTTAGATTTCTTTGGGATGGTTCTTTTAAAAGAAGCAACTATACATGATGAAATTGCTTAAAAGGGCTAATTGGAAATGGAAGCATTTTTCACCAAAAGGCGCTAATTGCAAAATGTGAAGTGTGGTCCCATTACTTTAACAAGTGTTTTTTCATCGAAGAGTTTTTGTGTACACGTGTATGGGCAGCCATGAAGGGCATGTTTCCTACAAAGGACTTTCTTGAAGGAGTAGAAGCTTCAATCTTCCTAGTAGGTGTTCCATGTGCCTCACGGAGGAGGAATCTATTGATCACCTTCTTGTTCACTATCTTTGGGTCTTTAGCTTTGGCATTTGTCTCTTTCCTTGATGGATGTTAGTGGGATTCAACCTTCACACGTGAAAAATGTTTCGGCTAGAGAAGAAGCTTGAAAAAGGGTTGGATGCTTGGAGTTTGGAAGTTGATTCCATTGGCTATTTGTTGGAGTACATGGAAGGAGGGGAGCAGCCAGATCTTTTAAGGGGAAAGCATTGTCTTTTCAAGATTTTAACCTTTACTTTTCCGGAGTTTTATGTACTTGGAGTTACATGCTCAACAAATTCTTCTCCTTTGAGTTTTTGGAAATAATATTATGTATGAGATCTTAAGGGCATAACTTTGTGCTTGCCACTATGTACGTGGGTCACGCCCCCTTTGGTGTTCTTTTAAACATATTTTTGGTTACTCATCTAAAAAAGAAAGAACATATGCTTTATAAATGTTTGAATTGTGCTCACTTTTTACATCAAGGCCATCTAGAAGTCTAAATTCCATCTAGAAGTCTAAATCCCTTAGGTACTTGTTTATTTGTTTAGGGCTTATAAAGGTAAAAGTCTTATAGAGGACATTGTTATTAGAAGAAATGCTTACCTAATAATGAGGCAAACCACCTCTTTATTTATTGTCGGTGGGCTTCTTCTTTTTAGCATCTTACTCTGTCCATGGTGAGGGGATAAGGATGTCAAATGTGTTGGTGGCTTGGTAAAGAAGGATGCAAAAGAATTGGGTTCTAGGAATTTGGGGGACAATTTTGTTAGCTATTTGGTAGAGTACATGACAGGAAACGAATATATGGATATTTGAGGGCAAAGCTATGTCCTTAAGAATTCACACTATTTTGAGAATTTTGTATTTGTAATTTGAATGGCATGTAACACTTTTAGGTTTTGTTACATCATCATGATAGCTTCAAGGAGTGATAATCTTTTGTAGTTGTCGCTATGGTGGCACCCTGTGGTTTCTTTTCAATATACTTTTTGATTTTGATTATTCATTAAAAAAGAAATTGAGAAGCCTTGAGGGTATACGTTACATCTCTAGAGGCCGTAGCTCATTATAGGGCAGTTCTTTTTAAGTTGTTATTATGTAAGAATAAGGGTTATTGGACCTAAAAAATCTCAAGTTTGGGGGTGTTGGATGCCATTAATCCAAAGGGGGGAATTGGACGTCAATGCTTCTAACTTTGACCCTATTTATTTTCTTTACATCACCATCGAATTCAACTTGGTGGTTGAATGACATGGTTTTGTCGGAAGTATATGTGGTTGTGGCTTCACTAAAAAGTCAAATTTTGTGTTTTTGAATGATGCATTAGCGCACGCACACGCAGACACACACCAGGCCCTTCCCTCAGCCCAGAGCCATCACACTCCCTTGACCTCTATGTCATCGGCCTTGACCTACTATGACTGCTGCCGTAGAAGCTCGTTTGATGCTGGCAAGAATGCGGCTATACTCATCGGAATTCGGTGACCATTCCGGTGGGTTTTTCTCAGCCCATTGTTAACTAGCACAAGCTTTTCTTCTCTTTCAATTGTTGCCGAAAACCTAAGAGGGGAGACTGAGTGTGATCCGTTGGTGACATGATGAATTCAGACTTGAAGGAAGATGATATGTGCCTTCCGTCCAGCAAACCACTTTTCTTTGGCCATTGGAATCCTAGGCTGGCAACTGATGATTTGCAAATATAGGATTGTAAAAGGTGGATTGGAAGGGGGGGCAAGTGTATTTTTTTTTTCAGCCAATGTTGACGTTGACGTTAACTTTGACGTTGGTGGTGATTTTTTCAGCCGTTAGTGATTTGCTGCAGTGTTGTTAGTGGTTACCATGGGGGGGTGCCTGACTTCGGGTGGTTGTGGGGTGGGGGGACCTGGTAGAGGGACCGATTTTTTGGAGGTTAAAATTTTTTTAAATCTATTTTGTGATTTTTAGCAAATTTTTTGATTTTTGATTTTATCTTGTTTGAGCTTGTGTAATTGTTTGTAATTTTTTTTTTGAAGGTTTAATTTTTTTGTTTTAATTTTCTATGGTTTTGAGCAAAACTTTTTAAGTTTTTTTCCCCCTATCATTTTTGAGTTTGTGTAATTATTTGAATAATACAATTACTTAATAAAATAATATTATTTCTAAAAGAAATGCAAATTAATTAATTTAGCATATATATATATATATATATTTTAAATGATGTGTTATTAAAAACACCAAAAACATAGACTCTATAGTCAAACTGCCGCCGTGTGTGTCTCTAGCCATGCCACATCATCCAACAACCAAGTTGGAGTTAGTGGTGGTGAAAGGACAACAAATAGAGGCAAAGTTGAGAGTATTGGTGTCCAATTTTCCAGTTGGGATTAATAGCTTCTAATACCCCTAAATTTGGGATTATTTAGGTCCAATAACCCTTAAATTAAAGATAAATGTTTCTCTAGATTAATCTTCGCTTCTTGTGTTTTGATGTAGTGGGCAATCAAGGTCATTCGAATCAATCATCCAATAAGATTAGCCTTTCTTAACTCAATTGTTGTAGATGTAAGGTTTTGTAATCTTATCATGTAGCCAAGGGTGGACGTTTGAACACACAGAACTTCCTTAGTTGGATGTTGGGATAATGGTTTTAGTTTGGCTTTAGTACCACAGTTTCATTTTCTATAGGACATACCTTTCATTGTCACTGAGGCATTGTGAGGTCCAATATATGCTGATGGTTCACTTTGTATACTCGGGATAGTAAAGTCAGTAAAAAGGTGCCTTGTGTCCCCTTTATGTCCATTAAAGACAATGGTGTAGCACTAACTTTACTCATCAAAAAAAAAGGGGGGGTCTTACCTTAGATGCAAGTTGTGTTCTCACCTTATACACTAACCTGGGGCTACAAGGTTGTTTTGATACTTTATATGCTTGTTACTCATGACTACATGTATACCAATGCTATTGAAAAAGATACATTGTATTAAAAACAGAATTCTGGATACCTCACAATGGGCTTACTTTAGATGTCAGATACCAAATGGTGTGCATGGTTTGATTTGGTGTGGTTTTGAACGAGAACTAAACTCACTGAAGAATCAAAGGCTATAAGGGTGAATAGGGTGATGATCAAGGTTGCTAACCAATCAAAATGTAAATGCTGAAAAGTAAACCGGAACAAAACACAATTGATTTTTAACGAGGTTGGGCCTCAAAAAGCTTAATCCCTGCCTAGAGTTTCCTAACTCTAGGATTAACTCGAACTTTTATTAGGAGGATTGAATACACAACTCTAGAGTACACCTACTTTAAGTTCCAAATCACAAGGTGAACCCTTCAACTAGGCTTGGTAGAGTTGTGTATAGCTTTGAGGGTTCAGAAATGTGAATGTCAGAATCATCATTAACGCAGCAAACAACTCTAACGATTTAGTTACGAAAGCGGGAAATCAGTCTAAGTCCGAAGCCAGAGTTACGGGAAAAATGTCAAAGGCTTGACGGATCTCAAAATCATAGTTTTTTTTTCCTTCAATTCCTCCCTCTGGAAAGAAGTCGGGGCCCTCTTGAACTGAACTCGCCCGGTTCAGCAGGCCAATTCACGCATCTTCCGCAGAGTACCAGCGCCAGCCCTATGAGCTAACTTTCCAAAAGACGGTGATCAATGGGCTCTACAGTGGTTAACTAGGCTCTTTTGGCTTTGAGAGAATCTCTCTTCTAATATTATGCACTTTGTTGTCTTCCTTTCATTTGAGTTAAGCGATGAGTTGGGTAAGCTTCGACAGGGTATGGCTTCTCCGGGGCGACTAAGGACACACCCAACCAAACGATCGGTAAAACGGAGACTTAGGAAAGGACTTGTTTTCCTATGGAGAGTCTTGGTAACTCTATCAAGTCTTGATTGACTGGGAGAATGGAGAGGATTTTGGTGACAGAAAGCTGAATGAGAAGCCCGTAATGAGGGACGTGATCTTGCTCGCGAAGGTGCTACAATTATTCGCAATGCTAGCAAATGGAGTCCTGAACTAGCTGCTGCTGAAACGGGGATTAGGGATGGAGGGTGTTAGAATATTTGCTTTTGGGAAGTGAAGGTCCGGGAATTTCAACTTCATCTTAGCCTGCTAAAGGGCCCGACTTCTCCTTTTCCCCCTCGAACTCGAATGAGTTCCCCTCTCTCTCTGGGGCCGGAATACCTGGACCTCGGGTTAGGTCCTGTACTAGAAGAACTCAAATGAATCTATCTTACCCTTCGACTCTATAATCCTACCCCAAGTACAAAATGAACAATATAACTCAAACGTAAAGGAAAGCAAATTTAAGCTCAATGAATGCCAATGTATGCTTGAGGAAGCAGTATGCCAATTGAGTGCTAGCTCTCTGTGTTGTATCTCTTCCAGCTTCAAATGTCTCCCTTTTATAGGCTCCATGGGTTGAACTAGCTGTTACACTCAAAAATAGGAAGTTGATCATCACATTGATTTTCAAGCCACTGATCAGTGTCTTCAAGGCCTTGAACTGGCTGATTTTCAGCAGAGAAATTGCAATGGCTAATTTAATCTCTTCCAACGATTGCATTCCTGATTTTCTGCAGATCATCTTTCCAAAACTGTTTGTCTACTCACTTAGGCTAACCGAAAGATTAGGAAAAGATATTGCAGCCATATTTAGATAATCCAAATTTCAAAGTTTCAAAAAATTGTTTAGATAGCAAGCATCAATTTAGGTAAGACCACATATTTTTAAATCAAATTAAAATCTTGACTTTCACTCAAAATATAAGGATTTTAAGGGAGTCAACAATCCCCCCCTTTTTGATGAAAGGCAATATTTTATTTTGATTAACTATGAGTAAAAAGGAGTAAATGTTTTTGTTCTTGCCATTGGAAGTCATACGAGTGTAGTTAAGCTTGTCTAGCCATGGTGAGTAATCATAATAATGAAACTGAGCTACCATCCACAAGAAAGTATCACAAGTAACATAAAGATGAACTTAAGATGAACTTACCTAATAGCTTACCATGTACTTACCAATAGCGTACCACTTACATGCCAAGATTAACTACCAAAAGCTACCACACTTTCAAGCATGTTCTCCCCTTTTGACTTTCATCAAAAGAAGGAGGGAAACTACATTGTAATGTTCGGTTAGACACGTGGGTGTCAGCAGAAAGTGTGAAAACTAAAAAGATAACGCTGGAAAACATAGAAATTAAAGACAAATACAGACAAACAGCTAGCGGAAATGAGGTGTACAAGAGGTGGAAAGGATGATCCGATCTGCAGCTTGGGTAGCCTTCTCCATATCAGTAGACTGGAATGGAATAGCAAGCTTGGTGCCGTAATGAATGGGACTAGTCAACCGGATCAACTCATCGATCTTGCGGTTCATTAAGCCCATTTCAGCCTAAATATGCTCAAGATGAGTGCGAATGTCAGCATGATCGTCTTTTAACTCAGTGAGAGTGTCAGCAATAGCAGGGGCAGAGGCAGTGTCAGGAAGCTTGATTTTAAGAGAGGAGGCCTCTTCGGGAGTGAGGTCACTAAGGTGTTGTCATCCCCGAGTAGCAGTTTTGTAGAACTTCAGGGTTTTAAGGGAGTGAGTGGAAATGATAGGCACATAATGAGTAAGGTATTCCTCACAGTCCATAGGGACTTTAAAATGGGTAAAGATTCGTGTGAGGAGGTTACTATAGGGTAGCGAGGGGTGCGACTCATGTTGGCAATCCGATGCATGTGACTCATAATCATGGTGGCATAGTCAACCGAGTAGCCATTCATGAGGCGGTATATGGCTTCCAGAACAACCTCATTATAAGCTTCTTTGGAGTGGGCTTTGGGATAGAAAATACAGACAAAAACATAGTGCAACAGTCAATGTTCGGAGTACAGAACATGATAGGAGGTGCTTTGTTTTGCCAAGTATAAGTTTCGAGTTTTTGGGGCCTAGCAAATTGTGGGAGGCAAAGATCTTTGGCGACTTTTCGAGACAGATTATGAGTGGCCGTGTCAACGAATTTGAGGCCAAAGATGGATTCAAGAACTGTGCGACTTAACGTGATTTTCACAGATTTGACAATACTCTCAAAGAACACACCATTAGCTGTGGTTTTAGTCTCCAAATTGGCATAAAAGAGTCACACAAGATGTGGATATACAACATCACGCAAATCCAACAGACCTAAACACTTATCTTTCACCAATTTCTCAAGGAATCCGAATTGTTCAGATGCAAAAAATGAAATGTCTAACTTGCCACAAACAGAGATAGGTTTGCTACAGAAAGATTGAAAACGAGATTGACTAGCTAGGGAGGGTAGCCAATCACCTGGGAATTGGTCAAGAAGCCAGTGTGATGGCAGAGGAGGAGGAGGTGGCGGTGAGGGTGACGCTGGCGGTGGGCTCTGCTAATGCGCTGGGGAAGAGTGTTGTGCCAGTGAGGAGGGAGCAACGGCGGACTGGGTGGACGCCGAGTTGTCGAAGCTCAGGCTGGAAACTGAGGGCGAGTTGGGGATGGTGATGGTGGTCTTAATCCCCGGCTTGCATGCTCGCTTGGAGGTGCCGGCGGCGATGCGGTGAGACCGTCGTTTTGCTGGAGCAGAGGACCCCGATTCTTTGGATTTTGAAGCTTGTCGAGCTCGTTTGGGAGCTTGTCCACCTCTAGTGTTGGCCATGGGAGGTGAATTGGGCAAGGATGTGGAGGATTAGAGCTCAAGAATTGACTCAAGATTTTGGATGCAAGAACCCTAGATATTTGACCAAGGCTAATTGTGGGGTTCGAATTTGGTGTGCATTCGAAGGAAAGAGACAGAGGATAGCAAGAATTTGGAGCTTTCTTGCTCACTTAGCTACGGAGGATGAACAATTTGAGAGGGAGAGAGAGAGGGGTGGCGTCGACTAGGAGGGGAGAGAAGGGAATGTAGCTGAGTGAATTTAGGAAGGAGCCAAAAAAAAATGGAAGGAATTAAATGCAACAACAGCTCTGTCATTAAAAGAAAGGAATTTTTACCTAAGTGAAATTAGGAAGGAATTTGCATCTTAAGGGAAGATTGGATTTGAAAAAGATAATTCCGGTATCAAAAAGATTTAATAAATTTGATTTTTAAAAATTGAGATTCAGTTATAACATATAACCCATTTGGAAAAAAAAAAAAAATGTCAAGATTCAAAAACATATCCCACGTGCCCCACAAGGAAGAAATTTATTTAAATTGAAATTACCTTCCTTTTGGGATGGACCATTTTAATTATTTCTTTAGGTGACTAACAATCAAGGCCTTGAAACTGAATTCAAGCCCTTGATTTGGACTCACAGAAAAGATCCGGGTTCTGCTTGCAGTTCAGTGCCTTGAACTATACCCCAAGGCCTTGAATTTTCTGACTGCCAGCAGTTTGCTAGATATCTGACCTGCAAAATCTCAATAACTTGATTAGTACTTAGAGAGGGCTCCCCCTCAATTTATGCACTAATATTAATCATACCAAGTTCTTGAAGAATATAATTAAATTGTTCCTCACTTAAAGGTTTAGTGAATATATCAGCAAGTTGAGATTTTGTAGGAACAAATTCTAAATATACGTCTCCTTTCTCAATGTGATCTCAAATGAAGTGATGACGTACCTCAATATGCTTTGTTCGAAAATGTTGAACTGGATTTTTAGTGATGTTAATAACGCTCATATTATCGTAACAGATGGGAACATTTTTGAAGTTAATTCCCAAGTCACACAATTGCTGCATGATCCATAGGAGTTGTGCGCAACATGCTCCAGCAGCAATGTACTCGGCTTCTGCCATGGATAATGCCACCGAGTTTTGCTTCTTGGAGTGCCATGAAACAAGTGATTGACCGAGAAATTGATAAGTGCCCGATGTGCTCTTTCTATCCACCTTATATCCTGCATAATCGGCGTCAGAATATCCAACAAGAAAGAAATCTCCCCCTTTAGGATACCACAGACCGAAATTTTTTGTACCCGCCAAGTGTCGAAAGATGTGTTTTGTGGTGGTAAGATGGGATTCTTTTGGAGATGATTGAAAGCGAGCACATAGAGACACATTAAACATGATATCAAGGTGACTTGCAGTTAGATATAATAGTGAGCCAATCATCCCTCAATATAACTTCTCATTTATTAACTTACCTTCAGGATCTTAATCAAGCTTTGCACTTGATGCCATGGGGGTGCTTGCATGCTTAGCATTATCCAATTTGTACTTCTTTAGCAACTCACATACATACTTACCTTGGTTCACAAAGATGCCTTCTTTGAGTTGTTTAATTTGGAGGCCAAGGAAGAATGTGAGTTCACCAACCATGCTCATCTCGAATTCCTTACTCATGAGATTAGAGAATTCCTTGCATAGACAATTGTTAGTAGCTCCAAAAAGTATGTCATCAACATACACTAGAATAATAATGAAATCCTCCCCCTTGTTTTTTATAAAGAGTGTTTTGTCAATTTGACCACGTTGAAAACCATTTTCAAGTAGAAATTTGCTTAAGCACTCATACCAAGCTCTAAGAGCTTGTTTCAAACCATAGAGAGCTTTTTGAAGCTTGAATACATGAGTAGGAAAATCAGGATTTTCAAACCCGGGGGATTGTTCAACATAAACTTCTTCTTGCAGAAACCCGTTCAAAAAGGCACATTTAACATCCATTTGAAAAAGTTTAATGCCCATGTGTGAAGCAAAGGCTAATATAATGTGAATGGCTTCTAACCTAGCGACCGGGGCAAAGGTCTCATCAAAATCTATACCCTCTTATTGGCTATACCCTTTTGCAACTAATCTAGCCTTATTTCTTACCACATTCCCACTTTCATCTAGTTTGTTACGAAACACCCATTTTGTCCCAATTACTGGATGGTCCTTGGGTCGAGGGGTAAGAGACCATACTTGGTTTCTTTCAAATTGACTAAGTTCTTCTTGCATGGCATTAATCCAATTTGAGTCTTCTAAGGCCTCTAAATGATTCTTAGGTTCAATAAGTGATACAAACGAGGAAAATGCACAAAAGTTTCGAAGAAAAGATCTAGTACGTATACCCGTGGATATGTCGGTAAGCAAATTATCTGGAGGATGATATGATTTGTACTTGTACCATCGTCTTGGTGCATCCCCAGTTTCTTCATTTGGATCACTAGGTGACGGTTCTTCTTCGTTTGTATCATGCGATCCTTAATTTGTGGGAGACATGTTATTTTCATCATTTGGCTCTTGATGTGCCTCTTCATGCTTCTTGTTTGACTTGACTCTTGTATCTTCTTCATCCTCATCATCTTCATATCTACTTAATTTAAACTCATGGAATGAAGAAGAAGAGCTTAGCTTACCATCATTAGACGCATCAAAAACAACATGAATGCTTTCTTTTATTATTTTAGTACGTTTGTTGTAAACACGATAGGCTTTACCATTCATGGAATAGCCAACTAGAATACCTTCATCACTTCTGACATCAAACTTGCCCAACCTTTCTTTGCCGTTGTTGTGGATGAAGCATTTACAGCCAAATACATGAAAATAGCAGATATTTGGTTTTCGACCTTTGAAAAGTTCGTAGGGAGTCTTTTTTAAAATGGGTCAAATCAAACAACGGTTTAAAACATAATTAGCAGTATTAACCGCCTCCGCCCAAAAGGATGTTGGCAAACTGCTTTCACAAAGCATAGTTCTAGCCATATCCTCTAAGGTACGGTTTTTTCTTTCAACTACACCATTTTGTTGAGGTGTTCCAGGTGTCGAGAAATTGTGTGAAATTCCAAGATCATTGCACAATTTAATAAATTCTTTTTGATCAAACTCCCTACCGTGATCGCTAAGAATAGAGACAATGGGTAAATTTTTGGAAACTTGCAGTTGGTTGCAAAGTTTTGAAAACTTATAAAATGCTTCATTTTTCTCTTTCAAGAAGGAAACCCAAGTAAAACGTGAGTAGTCATCCATAATAACGAATATGTGAGAGCTACCTCTAAGACTACAAACAGGTATTGGACCACATAAGTTCATGTGAAGAAGTTCTAGTGGGCGTGATGTGCTAATACATTTCTTGGGCTTAAAAGAACTACGAACTTTTTTTTCCCTTTATACAAGCATCGCACATATGATCTTTTTCAAACTTGTATGAGGGTAAGCCACATACTAGGTTAAGCTTTGATAATTTTTCAATGGTATGCATGCTAGCATGACCTAATCTACGATGCCATAACAAAGTGTCATCAAGAGAAGGTTTAAAACATGATAATTTTTCGGATGAAATGCTATTCAAGTTAATAGCATGGACATTGTCTATTCTAGGTCCATATAAGGTAATCTTGTCATTATGCACATTTTGAACAATGCAATGAGAGGAATTAAAGATGACATTATTACCTTTGTCACATAGTTGGGATATGTTTAAAAGATTGAACTTTAAACCTTCAACAAGATACACATTTTTCAAGGAATTAGAGGGATCCTTACCAATCTTACCAATTTCTATGATCTTACCGGCTTTGTTATCACCGAAGGTGACATTTCCATATTTCTTTTTCTTGATTTCAGTGAAGAGAGCTTCATTACCACTCATATGTCTTGAGCATCCGCTATCAAGATACCAAAGATCATTACGAGCCTTTAAGCATACCTCATCAAACTCAGTTTCTTGGACATCATTCGCCATAAGGTACAGATTTGCAATTTCTTCTTCTTTGTCATTGTCACTGGAGTCACTATCACTCCATGCGGCAATCATAGCTCTCTTGAATTCCTTTTTAGCTTTGAGCTTGCTTTTTTCAGCTTTCATTTGCAGAATTGGACAATCTTTCACTATATGTCCTGGCAATCCACATCCAAAACAGGGACCTAAGTTAGAATCATTTTTGTTGTGAAAAAATTTTGTACCTTTTGAGAACTTCTCATTTTTGCTTGATGGAGACCCCTTTTTGTAGAACTTCTTGGGATCAAATTTTTTCGACTCGAACATTTTCTTTAATCCTCTAGCGATCATTTCCATAGTATCTTCATCCTCTTCGCTTGACTCATCCTCCGATGGAATGGCATCTTCACTTCCGGTTTTGAGTGCTACTCCTTTCTTGAATTGAGTTTCTTTTCCTCTTCATCTTCTTTGAGATGAATTTCATGCGTAAGGAGTTTTCCTAACAAGTCATCCAAGGCTACTGTCTTGAGGTTTTGGCCTTCCTCAATTGCAGTGACCTTGGGACCCCACTTGTTTTTAGGAAGACACCGAAGTATTTTTCTAATCATCTCCTCGTTGGTGTAGGTTTTGCCAAGGGACTTGAGATTGTTGGTTATGTCAGTGAACCTCGTGAACATTTCCTTTGATCGTTTCATTGGGTTGCATTTTGAATAGCTCGTATTTATGAACGAACATGTTGATTTTTGTCTCTCTTACTTGACTTGTCCCTTCATACGTCACCACCAACTTGTCCCATGTTTCTTTGGCTGATTCACATGCACAAATATGATTGTACTCATTAGCATCTAATCCACAATATAATATATGCATGGCCTTACAATTTTTTGATAGCCTTGCGAAGTCTTCTTGGGTGTATTGATCTTCAGTTTTCGTAACGGTCTTTTCCATCAATCGTGATTTGCAGAACGTATGGTCCTTTTGTCACGATGTTCCATAATTCATAATCTTCAGTCTTGATAAACATTTGCATTAGATTTTTCCAATATAAAAAGTTAGTACCTCTAAACAAAGGTGGTCTAGTAGTAGAGCGACCCTGATCATAGTAGCCTTCTCCGGTAGCGGCCATGATCGTTCCCACTTGACGGTAAAGTCAAAATATGGTGGGTTTAGCAATGATACCAATTGAAGAATCAAAGGCTATAAGATCACCCTAGAGGGGGGGTGAATAGGGTGATGATCAAGGTTGCTAAACAATTGAAATGTAAATGCTAAAAAGTAAATGGGGACAAAACACAATCGATTTTTAACGAAGTTGGGCCTCGAAAGGCTTAATCCCCTTCTAGAGTTCCCTAACTCTAGGATTAACCCGAACTTTTATTAGGAGGATTGAATACACAACTCTAGAGTACACCTACTCTAAGTTCCAAGTCACAAGTTGAACCCTTCAACTAGGCTTGGTAGAGTTGATCCTTCAACTCTATAATCCTACCCAAATACAAAATGAATAATACAACGCAAATGTAAAGGAAAGCAAATTTAAGCTCAATGAATGCCAATGTATGCTTGAGGAAGCAGTATGCCAATTGAGTGCTAGCTCTCTGTGTTGTATCTCTTCCAGCTTCAAATGTCTCCCTTTTATAGCCTCCATGAGTTGAACTAGCCGTTACACTTAAAAATAGGAAGTTGATCATCACATTGATTTTCAAGCCACTGATCAGTGTCTTCAAGGCCTTGATCTGGCTAATTTTCAGCAGAGAAATTGCAACGGCTGATTTGATCTCTTCCAACGGTTGCATTCCTGATTTTCTACAGATCATCTTTCCAAAACTGTTTGTTTACACACTTAGGCCAACCAAAAGATTAGGAAAAGATATTGTAGCCATATTTAGATAATCCAAATTTCAAAGTTTCAAAAAATTGTTTAGATAGCAAGCATCAATTTAGGCAAGACCACATATTTTTAAATCAAATTAAAATCTTGACTTTCACTCAAAATATAACTAAGGGTTTTAAGGCAGTTAACACTCACCATAACAAAATGGTTTCGAAAGTTTACAAACTGGACTAGATCATAACAAAAAGGTTTTAAATGGCCCGGTTCATGGTTTGTGCATATTGCATTAATTTCTGAAATTAAAATCTACACTATAGTGAGTTTTACATTTTATAGTGCAAAGTGCAAAACACTTTAGAGAAGGTACATCTCTCATTCAAGTAAAATTTTCTCATACTTTTACATTAGAATCAATAAAATCTTTTTCTTTAGGCCAAAGATTGTGATTTATATGATCTACGGTTTTTCTTGGTTTTCAAAAGTTTTAGAAACCAACCATGCTGTAAGGGAGACCATGCCAAATCACAAACTAAAATTTGGTCGTTTCATTTATGTTCTTGGACTGTATTATGATCTCCCTTTACCTAAAAAGACGCTTATATTCTCCTCGCATGCTGAACAAGTTGGATGCCTTTATGCCACAAGACATTATTCTTAATCCAGCCTGAGTTATTGATAAACGCCAGCATTTTCGATGATTCAGTTGGCTAAATTGCTCATCCTTTTTCCTGCGTGTTTGGACTTTCATATTGGTAATGACAATAAATTCACTGGGCTCCCTTAATTTTGGCATTATTTGATGAAATCTTAGGATATTAAAAATTCAGTAGGCGTGCTTACTTTGGTGTGGGGTTTTTTTTTTGGGGGGTAGGGGTCGTGATGGAGGGTATTAGGTACTTCTGTTTTCAGTAGAATAAGGCTTAAAACTTATCAATGACATTTGTTTGTATATTTCTTCTTTTTCTTCTTTTGTTTACCTCAACCTTGGTTACATATGTCCACTATAGGGTCCTCCAGGGAAAGGGAAGACACAAACAATCCTGGGACTTCTTAATGCTATTCTACATTCTGTTCCGGCGAGAATGAACATGAAGTGAGTAATTTGCGCATTTGTACATTGTTTTACTGTCTCACTGTTGCTAGTAGTGGATCGCTTATATTATTCAACCTTTGGTTTTCAATCGGCTTTGTTAATCTGTTAGTCAAATGCTTTACATATGGAGGGATCAACTGCATGACATGAAACGAGGGCCAGAATTGCCTATGGAGGAGAAGTATGTTTTGTTGCTTGCTGTGCCTTCTACATGACATCTTTGGATAAGTCTCTCTTTGTTTGCTTGTCTGCCTGTCTTGTAGAGGATAGTATTATGCTTTCTGGAGTTTGGCTAAGGCTAGGTGATGTACTGCTTTATTTGATCCCAGTAGGCTTGGCATAGAGGTGTATCCCATGTAAATATACAAGCTTTGTGAGCTAGTCAAAATCCTGCGAAGGATCTTCCTGTGATCTTGCTGTGGCTAAAAGTTATACAATGAAGAAATGATAATAATCTGAGGCGATTTGTCTATCCTAGGTACAATCACACACATTCACCCAGGGACAGATATAGATACATGGATATGGATAGATATTGCTTGACTTAATGTCTAACAAGATTTGGTATTTCTTACTACGGTCTATGGGCAGCAGCTATTGTCTCTTGCATTGTCAGGTGCTGGTGCGAGGAAAACCTTTGTTGGGTAAAATAGTGAGTCAATAGAACATTGGGCTCATTGATATTGAAAAATAATGGTAGTCTTATCAACATAACATAACACTGCATATGTTTACCTATCATTTCTGACCTAAATATTCATCATGGAAAAACACATATGTTTGATAAGATGCTTTTGACCGGTGCTGGATGGTGCTTGCGCTTTTTTTTGGGGGGGGGGGGGGGGAGGGGTTGGTTTGCTATTGCCTGAATGATTTTATCAGAAATTCCAGTAACCTTGATTTTTCATATTACTATGCAGGTCTCATCTTTGGCGGCTTGCTTCTCCATGGCTGACCAACAGCAACCCAAGGGATGAAATCATGCCTGTTGATGGTAATGATGGTTTTTTCCCAATAACTGGAAACGAACTGGTAATTACTAGTGTCTTGCTCATATGATGGTTATTCTGGAATTTGTCTTCTGAGTAATTTAAATGTGCAGAAACCTGAAGTTGTGAACTCTAGTCGTAAATATCGTGTACGTGTGCTGGTTTGTGCACCGTCAAACTCTGCCCCTGATGAGATTGTATTGCGGGTTCTTAATACAGGTATTGGCCTTTTTCAAAGTCCAGGGAATTCCTTTCCCGCTGTGACTCTGGTTTTCCTAGTCTTTATGTGCTGGTAAAGTGGTGCACACATGATAATTATGGAAGGCAATGATTTATTTTCTTGGGTTTCTTGCATGTTTGCTTTGGTTTCCTTATTGCTCTGTTTTGTACCACTGATGCTAACGCCAGTCTTCTATCTGATATTTTATATCCTTGCTGTTGACTGATTCCATCATCGAGTGAATTTTGATTATGTGCAGGAGTTCGTGATGAAAATGACCGTGCTTACAATCCGAAGATTGTACGTATTGGTCTGAAAGCCCATCATTCAGTACGAGCAGTCTCGATGGATTACCTGGTATATATTTGCACAGTAGCCCCCCCCCCCCCAAAAAACAAGAATAAAGGGAAAATAAGTCTTATTCAAATTCTGCTTAAAGGTAAGAACGCTGAAGGGAATGGTAATTGTTCACTATTTGAATTATCATGCAAGGGGCTATTTGGGATAATATTTACCTAAAATCTTATTTGCTGCATATTTTCTGTGCTTTATAGTGATTAGATTTTTCATTGCTAAATATTGATCGTGTAGAAGATCCGGGTAGAAACTATGTACATGAATTAGAGTTTTAGGGTCAAGGTTAATATTCACCTAAAATCTCATTCCCTCGCTTCATATGAGCTAAGAGGTCTTAAAATGGCACTTTTTTTGTAATCTGTTACTGATGTTTCCACAGCAGATATTTTCTTCTCTTATGTCTATTGCAGTTTTATTATTATTCATTTGAGATTATTGCCACAGGTTCTAACAATACTGGAAGATTATGAAAATTAAAATCTAAAGAATGTGGAACACTTTTTAGAATAGATGTTTTTTAAATAGGGAAGAAAAATATTTTCTACGGTGCTTGTGTTTGATGTTGGAATGTGAAATTTGAGAAAAAATTATAAATGAACAAACAAGTTAGATTTGTGCTATGCATGGACATCAATCTTGTTTGTCCTTGAAAGTCCATAATCTCTCCCAAGGTCAGCCTTTTGTGGATGCTATCTTTGAGCAAAATCAATCATGGTGAATGCTGTTTGACTGTTTGATAATGGAAACAGATAATTATCTTAGTCTATACAGGAAGCTGCATCCGTGCGTGCTCTTTGTGGAGTAATTGATTTTGATTTTTATAGATTCAGAGATGAAAATTGAATACTCATCCTATTTCTATGAACAGTGTAAGGTTTATTCTAGAGATTATATAATACTTTGTTGTTGGGTTATTGCGTACCTATGCTGCAAGTTTTGTAATGATGGCTGTTGAAATTGCTGTTTTCATGCAGAAGTTTAAACGTTCTGTATTGACTTCGAGAAGAGAATGCTTTATAGAGGAAACAATATTTATTTATTTATTTATTTTTGTGTTGGTGATAAGGCAAATAGAATATATTAATATAACATGGTCAAAAAGGTTGGACACAAATGCAAGCAAGCATCCTTCAAAAGGACTATGCATCTGCAAATTTCATTGCACCAAAGGAAGAATGGCAGAAGCTCCTATTATGCCAAAACTAAGTGTCAATCAGATTATCTTTAGTGAGTTGAAGAGGTATCTCTACTCCCTCAAAGACTATTCTGTTCTCTCACATGAACTGCTACAAAAATTTGCATGTGGGATGAACATAGCATTTTTCTCTTTAGCTTTCCCCGCACAGAGGAAAAGATGTACTAATAACACTGACATGGATTAGAAAAACTAGAAATGCTTTGAGTTTATTAATTGTGTTGGTGTTGCTATTGTGTGATGTTGGTTATCGGAATGTCTATAGTAATAAAGCAACTGATTTTCATTTCCAGGTGGAGCAAAAGCTAGCTGGTCTGAAGGGTCACCTGTCATCTGATAGGCAGAAGCAGGGAACTGCCGGAAATGATAAGGACAGCATTCGTGCCTCAATTTTGGATGAAGCTGTGATTGTATGCAAGCCTTCACTTATGTCAAGAAGTTCCATTATAATGCTTTTTTACTAATTGTCTTGTGATGTCAGGTTTTCTCAACTCTCAGCTTCAGTGGTTCGACAATTTTCTCTAAATTGAATCGCAATTTTGACATTGTCATTATATGTAGGTTAGTTTAGGATTACCTAGATACGGAAATGCCCAGACCTTTATACCTGCTAGAAGTCTACCCACGAACAGGTGCTACTAGAGCCACCGAGGATTTCATGCCCAAAACTCGAACCCACGATAATGGCTAGGATTGTGTGAGGAGGAGGAGGACAGAGAGTACTAGATTAGAGAGTTTGCTGATTTTTTGATGATTCAACTCCCATAATCCATCGTCTATTTATAGTAGCACAAAGCCTCTAATAAAATCTATAAATTAATAAAGAGATTAATGCAAAATTAATCTCATTGTAATTGCTATAATAATGTATGATTATGGCCATTAACTTTTGTGACCGTTACCGTCAACAGCTCCCCCTTGGTCACAAAGACCATCAATCTCATATCTCTCTGCCATCAATCATCCCTCACGCATCATACCGGGAATTGAGCGTGCGACCAAAAATAATACCATTAGTGTTATATCAAGTCACCATCTAACTAACATAATGCCTATGCAGAACATCAATACCCCGAATCATTCAAATATATCACCAATAGCATACATTGTCCCTTTATGCCTGATATATCAATTGATTATATACTAAATATAATCGCCCGGGCTTGATATGGTGATAAAGAAATGATTCTTCTTTAGATAATTAAAATAATTCATCTTAATTAGCATGACTGCTTTCCTAATGTGCTCTACTGGACCGTATACATCTTGACCCTTAGATAACACATTAAGGTAGCAATATCAAGTTTCGACTTCATATTATAACTCTAAGTCAAGGAGTATCGCTAATAAGGGTCACACAGTGATAAGGAAAGGGAATTCACCTATCACTCATCACATAGGTCGACTTTTAGCACGCACCATATGATAGTGTGCCATGACATAGCTCTCCCTAAACTGGGCATGTCACTCTTCTATGCCATGCGAATCATAAGCTTGGCTTTTATCTAAAAAACCAACCTGAGCTACTAGATCAACATACCCAATGTTAATCTCAGTACTCAAGATTCGGCTATAAGGCTTCGATATGAAAACTTATTTCATATTCGACTCCCCCTGAATCTCATCTTAGACTTACTAAGGCAACTATATTTTCCATTCATACACTCTTAGTATGAATAATCAATATTGCACACCTAGTGCCAATATGATTTAGTCTCATCCTGTCTGCTACCCAAGCGTCAGGGCGATTGCCTGTGTGACTAGGCCAATCAGAAGGCTGATGACATAACAATATGCCTTATAACATACTTGTATATTTATGAACATTTAAAAAAGAAACATCATTCTTTATTTCATAAATATTTAATATAAGTAATAACATGTCCATCATACATTTAGATACCCAAAACTAAGTCCTACAAAGACCTAAACTCATCATATGAGCTTTAAAAAGCGTCTGTAGGAATGGGCTTAGTTAAAGGATCTGCTATCATCCTACTTGTAGATACATACTTAATGGTAATCTCTTTCTCTTTTATGGCGTTTCATACAAAATGATAACGCCTCTTAATATGCTTAGTCTTCATGTGGAACTTTGAATCTCTACCTTGGTAGCAAAGGACCAGGTCACTCGTATCACGCAGGTAACGAAAGATCCTTTTGACGGGTTGCCAGTGTGTAGGCCCTGGGCTGCTTTGATAACGACTTACCAAAACAACTGTAAAGCAAATGTCTGGCCATGTACACAACATGGCATACATTAGGCTTCTTATTGCACTAGTATAAGGAACATTATTCATCCTCTCCTTCTCTTTGTCTGTCTTATGACACTGGTCGAGACTTAAGGTTAAACCCTTTTCAACTGGACTGTCCACAGGTTTAGAGTAATGCATTCAAAAATGTTCTAAGATTTTGTTAATGTATGCTTCTTGGCTTGAACCAAGAAGCTTCTTAGAACAGCTCCGAGTTATCTCTACGCCTAGGACATACCTCGCTTCACCCATGTCCTTCATCTCGAAGACAGAGGACAACCACTGCTTAGTGGTTTGGATAATCTCCATGTTGTTTTCAGCCAGTAGTATGTCATCAACATACAAAGTAAGAAATATAATCCCCTTTGTAGTTTTCTTGACATACATGCAGTGATCTTCAGAAACCATGTTTAAGCCAAAAGAAATAATAGCTTCATGAAATCTGAAATACCACACTCTGGAAGACTACTTTAGATCATAAATGGATCTTTTAAGATGACAAACTTTGTCCTCTTGACCTTTTGATATGAAACAATAGGCTGATCCATGTAAATCTCTTCTTCAAGGTTTCCATTAAGAAAAGTAGTCTTTACGTCCATTTGGAACAATTCTAAATCCAAATGGGCAACCAAGGCTTGAAGAAGGTGAATAGAGGTAATTCTCTCCATAGGAGAAAAAGTCTCTTCATAGTCTACTCTTTCAATTTAGGTAAACCCCTTCGCCACCAAACGGGCCTTAAACTTGTAGATTGATCCATCGGCCTGACGTTTTATCTTGAAAACCCATTTGTTTCCAATTGATTTACGTCGGGGATGAAGATCAACAAGTTTTCAAACCTTGTTTTTCGCCATAGAGTCCATTTCATCCCTCATGGCTTCTATCCACTCTTTATGGTTTGGTGAATCGATAGCCTCTTGAAAAGAGGAGGCTCTCCTATTTCTAAAGTAGTGCATAGAAATATCTCCTCTTCGATTTGAAAATATCATCGAGGTATTCTTCCACGCTCACTCCTCCGAAGCACAGAACCTGTGTTGGTTTGACCCTCTGAGGTATTCCTCCCCCTATCCCTAAGAGGTATAAAATCCTCAGTTGAGAGAGAATCATTGTCATTATGTTCAACAAGTAGACTAACATCATGTTCATGTACTGGAGAAGGATAACGAACCTCATCCTCAGGTTGATTCTCTTGGGCAACCAACAATTCATCATCTATTCCAAACAATGGAAGAGTACTATCCTCGGTGACACGGTGAGTGTTGAAATTGCCCCCCTCTTCGAGAGATAGTCGATCATTTGGCGGTAACTCATACAATGTCGTGTCCTTTTTGATTTCACCAATGCTCTGGAACTCATCCTCAAGGAACTCAACATTACATAAATCCACTTCGGTCATACCACCATTAGGGTGTTCACCATATATAACATATTCCTTAGAATGTTCGGGATATTAAATGAACACCATTTTAGTGGCCTTTGGACCAAGCTTCCCATGTTTATGAGTTTGGTTATGTACATAACCAGCCGAACCCCATGGGCGTAAATGTTCCAAGGTGGGCTTTCTACCATGCCATAACTCATATGGGGTTGTGGATATACTCTTACTAGGTACACGATTAAGGATGTAAGCCGCTGTAAACAACGCATCCCCCAAAAACTAATTGGGAGATTGGCGTGTGCTATCATTGACTTGACCATATCAAGCAATGTTTGATTCCTACACTCTGCCACACCATTTTGTTGTGGAGTGCTAGGAATCGTGAGTTGTCTTCGTATATCCTTTTCCTCACAAAATTCTTTGAATATTTATGAGAGGTATTCGCGACCACGATCAGTTTGAAGAGTCTTAACTCTACGATTTAATTGGGTCTCAACCTCAGTTACAAAACATTTGAACACATCAAGTGCTTCATAGCGATGTGATAATAGGTACACATACCCATATCTGGAATAATCATCTATGAAGGTGAGGAGATAGAAAGCCCTATGATGTGCTTTCACATTCATGACTCCACAAATATCAGAGTGGATAAGCTCTAAAGGGCTTGACGCCCTTGAAGCCTTATCAAAAGGCTTCGCAGTCGCCTTGCCAGCTAGACACGACTCACATTTAGGTAACTTAATCTTAGTGAGTGAGTCTAAAAGGCTTTCTTTAGCTAGTCTACTCATCTGATCTTGGCCAATATGACCATGCCTAGCATGTCATTTAATAGATTCAGAATCAGAATCAAGACTAGAGACAAAAACAGAAGGAGAATTATTATAACAATTACCCAAATCTAATACAAGAAAATCGTTCTTTAAGGTTGCGTGGCCAAACACATTGCCACCATACATAATGTTCAAACCACCTAGACAAGATCTAAAATCAAAACCTAATTTCATTAAAGAAACTAAAGACAAAAGACAAACTCGCATCCCAGGTGTGTAGAGGGCATTAAAAAGGAGCAGCTTATTTCCTCCTTGTAAGATGAGCTGGTGTGTTCCAACACCTGAAATGTCTTCTTCACTGCTGTTACCCAGCACGACAGTTTGTGAACCCACCGGGTATTGGTGAAAATTCACAAACCAAGCTCTATCTCGAACTATGTGCTTGCTTGCTTCCGTATCTACAATCTAATTAAGAAGAGAATTAGCAACTAATGCATGGGAGCATACATATAACTCAAGAGAACAAGTGGAAGAAAGTACCTTCTTCGACTCAGGACAATCCCGAGCATAGTAACCTTTCTTTCCACAACTATAGCACTTCACACGTGCTATATTGATCCCTCCATTGCCTTTGGCCTTCTGTTTCTTAGCAATCCCAGCCTTCGGCCTACAATTCTGAGGGGGGTGACAACCCTTCTTGCCCTGTCGGCCTCGGTTATTCTTGTTGCCTTTAGGCCTATTTCCCTTGGAAACAAAAGCCACATGAGAAGTGCCTAACATTTTCAGGCGCTCTTCTTCCATTTCAATGTGGCTTTGGACCTCAGCAAAGGTCTTGATATGTTCAGAATATGTCAAGATAGTCTTGATATGATTCCAATGCTGAGATTCCACAGGGAGAGCCCGAATCACATTCAGGACTTGCTCCCCCTCAGAAATTTCCTTACTAGCAGCCTTGAGATCATGAATTATACCACTCATAATTCGTAAATGCTTAGTCATGGTACGATTGGAATCCATTTGGTACTATATCCATTTAAGCTGCAAGGTACGAAGCCATGTCTCGGATGTTTGGCCAAAACAGATTTTGAGTTGATCCCACATGTCCTTAGCTGTGGGACATAACTCAAATTCTCCAATAAGGTGACGTGCATGAAATACAACATAGTAAATCGTGCCCTTCGATCCTTATTGGACCAGTCTTGGTAGGCCTGTAAGCTTTCTTGATACTGCATAGAAGAAGTATTACTGGGTTTGCCGTCTTTATCCGTGTCAGATGGAGGAAACTTGGCTACCGTCAAGTATTCTAACAGGTCCCTGTCATTTAGAAGATACTGAATCTTCCGTTTCTACATGTCATAGTTAGATCCATCTAGCTTCTGACTTGTGGAAAGCTCATTAATCATTGCGCTGTTAGCTGCCATATCTACAAGTTTATATTAAAAGATGGACATAAAGCTCATTGCGCTGTTAGCTGCCATATCTACAAGTTTATATTAAAAGATGGACATAAAGCACATGTTTTCTCAAGTAATTAAATTATTAAAGTTTCATCGTTTATGTCATATGATCGAAAATTTCACTAAGCTCATAATCATCTCATATAACCATGAACTAGAAAATTTAAATAACTTAATTACAACAATATTTCCATAAAAATATTCATATGGACCACAATTAAAATGTTAAACAAATTAACATTTATTTAAATATCACATTGATATTTATTAAAAACAATGTAAAACTAATTTACATGTTCACATATTGAAAATGCTACAATTGTATGAAACTAATTCATATTTTCATTATCATTAGCTATATAACATAATAGTAAATTATTTGACATATAAAACGAATTTATATATATAATGAGCATGTGATAATGGACATTTTCACATTAAACATATTAATGTATAATGGCAATTTCATGCATTTAAAATCAAAAATAATTTGAAATTAATATTCAACACAAAAATGCATCAAATATGTACATATTAAATAACATGCTTAAAAAATAAAAATAAAATTATAACCTATATTCGGTTTTTATTTAAATCAACAACCTATATGAAACCCAACTTCAACTTAACTTAAACAGATATTAACATAATAGAATAGAAAATGGGTTACTGAAACCCTAACTCATAACTCGTGACCCCCTCTTCTTTTATTTTGGGCCTTTGAAGTGAGGCGTTTAGCCTCTTATTCTCCCTCTAGCATCTCTCTGGTTCTCAAAGGCACTCTCTCTTTCTCTCTCTCTCTCTCTCTCTCTCTCTCTCTCTCTCTCTCTCTCTAACTCGGCTCTCAGCCTAGAGATCGACCTCCCAATTTCGGCCTGGCTCCACCGAGATGCCATAGACCACAACTTCTCATTCTCCTTCTCAACCGTTGTTCCTTGGTTTCGATCTCTCACCGAGACCTTGTTTCTCGGTTTCTCTGTCTCGGGTCTGAGCCCAGAACCCAGTCTATCGCCCCTTGAACTGCCATTTTCTGGTGCTTTGGCAGCCATGGCTGCTTTCAACCCCCGTAAAACAACCTCAAATGATGAATCCGCCATCTTTTGCCGCACAAAGTTGCCCCACGGGCTTGATCTTTCAGCCTCCAACGAAAAATTCCATCACCACCGCGTAGATCGACCGACGACGAGTCGCCAGGTACCGACCACGTCCCCAACACGCCACCTAGGCGGCGGCATGTGTGTCACACGCACCGCCCTGCTGGGCTTTTCGGTGTTGTTTTCGACCGGATGGTGTAGATCAGCGAGCTTCCAGGCGAACCGGAGGAAGAAAATGACCAACATTTCCGAATTAGAACTTGATTATATTATGCCTAATAATCACATAGATTATTAATCCAGTTAGCATCATTTCATATCTAATATGCTTCACATAGAAACTTATAAGCTAGATTATAAATCGAGACATAAACATACTGTCTGATTAACATTTTATCATAGCATATTAGCATATACCTTCTAACCAAAGAGCATAATTATACAGATTAACACATAGTAATTTGCCTCATAATCAAATTCATGTTCTGGTTGAACAAGCATGCTTAATTAGGATTATGATTAATGTATTTTAGCATAATCACTGGGTACTGCATATAAGCGTATTGTTTAGATTCATGTTCTGATTTCATATTTCATGACTATAATCATATGTTCGAGGCTAGAATCTGAACAGGCAGGCTCTGATACCCCTGTAGGTTAGTTTAGGATTACCTGGATACGGAAATGTCGGACCTTTACGCCTGCTAGAAGTTTGCCCACGAACAGGTGCTACTAGAGTCACCCTGGATTTCACACCCAAAACCCGAACCCACGATGATGGCTAGGATTGTGTAAGGAGGAGGATGACAGAGAGTACTAGATTAGAGGAGTTTGCTGATTTTCTGATGATTCAACCCCCATAATCCATCCTCTATTTATAGTGGCACAAAGCCTCTAATAAAATCTGTAAATTAATAAGGAGATTAATGTACAATTAATCTCATTGTAATTGCTACAATAATGTATGATTATGGCCATTAACTTTTGTGACCGTTACCGGTCAACATTATAAATGAAGCTACTCAACCGCTTAGTATTCTGCCATGACTTATCAATTTCCTATAGATCAGCTAGCATAGTAGCATTAGATATTTCAGTTTCTTTGATTTTCAATAAGATATAAAATAAAATTGTAGGGTTGAATGCCTTTATTTTGAGCTTTCCTCCCTTTGATGCTAGTCATGGATTGAATTCTTCTAGCTTTTTGGCCTGTAAACTTTTTCTCAAGAGCTATTTATTCCCTGCCCTTTCTAAGTTCCACATTTCTCTACTGCCTCCCATGGTGAAAGCCTCTATGTAGACAATGGAAATAAGAATTGATATCAATGAAATGCTTCTGACCCAGGCAACTTGCAGGCTGTCTCTCCTGATGCTTTCATGCTCTGTTTGAGAAGTGGCGAAACCTTCTATACATCTTTACCTTTAGAGCTAGCACAATACATTTTTAGAACTGTCTTTTGTGTGTGTTTTTTTTGGGGGGGGGGGGGTTAACCCTTTTTGACAACTAGCACCTCATTATCAATTTTCATCTCCACATGATGCCTTGTATAGCTCAGTGTTCGTTTTTTCTTGGTTGCTTTGTCAGTTTTGAAAGGCTTCACAAACAAACTATCAAATTTAATTAAGCTTTGAGCTCCAATACTCATCTAATTCCAGGAGTTGGATCCATATTTTATTGGCTATTTTATCTGTGTTTATCACCATCTTCCTTTTTTTGCTGTATATCTTTGCCTTCCATGGTATGGATCTGGCTGAAAACATGCCCCCTTTTAATGACTGTTTTTTTTATCAATATTGAATTCTGCCCAAATTCTTTGCAAGAAGCTGGAATTAACCAAATAGGGAGGATTTGCTCCAACAATACAACAAACAGTGCAGAGTTCCGGTATATAATCTCATTAGCGACATCTTTATTAGTAAAATTGGAGCACTTATTTCCAATAATCTCTCTAGAGAGCACAAAATTTTATGCCTTCATCTTTATTGACTAATTCCGTGATTGAAGCTTGTCCTTCTTGAGATTGATCAACATCATCGGCCTGCGAATTGCTTGGGGTTACTGGTTCCTCAAAATTGCTTGAATTAGATCCAGATTCTTCATCAATCTTTAGCATCCTAGTCCCATATTCTCATTTAGATTCAGAAGTTGCCTGAGGTGTAGTAACTTGCATCTCCTTATACAATGACTTCCAGTTGCAGATTAGGTTTCTTCACATTTCTTTGGTGTTAATATTAGCTAGTGCAAGAACTTTTCTATTGGAGTGTTCCTTCAATGGAGTAGCTTCATTTCTGCTAGCATCGAGGCCCTCTCTAATCGCTAATTAAACCCTCTTTCTCTTGCACTTTTGTGTATTTTTTAATTATTGTTGTATTTGGTCTTAAAATGAAGTGTCAAATCTCTCATCCGTGCAAGTATGCTGAGTGGGGTGTCTAGTGCACGTGTATTGAAGTCACACTGCTTGCTTGACACCCACCTTGATTGGTTTGGACATTCTATTTTTAAAACTTTAGTGATGCCTATTTTTGCAAATCTATTATACAATATAAAAGAAATATTAAATTGATTCACACAGGAGAAATTTCAGACTATGGGTGATTTATAACCATTGATCAATATAATTGAGCAATGTTAACCGTCGAAAAATTATCACTGTAACTGTCCAAATGGGTCTGACACGTCACAGGCTATATCTCTCTTCCCCTCAAAGTGACGCATCACCTCACCCTGGAGTTTTTTTTAAAAAAAAGAAAGCTCAAGGTTATCTTTCCCATGGCACAATTACACACCCCAGAAAGTGCATGTTCCCCATGAATCTCTCCTCTCTCTCTCCCCCTCTCCTCTCTCTCTCTTTCTCTCTCTAAAGTCAGGGTAATTTTTTAGATCAGTGATGGCTCATATTTCTACCGTTTCAGTTTTCTCACACAAATTGCTACCATTTTTCCTCAATTTTTCATGAAATTTTTACAATTAAAACTCTTCTGCTTCTGTTTTCACAAGTGATTTTTCAGTTTTCTTTAAGGGGGTGTATTAGAAATGGTCATTTGGTTTGGAGAATTTTCATTCTCTCTGTAGTAAGATATCATGTTGGCTAAATTTGATGGGGATAATTTCAGGCTGGAGCATGGTAATGGACACTGAGTTTTTTTTAAAAAAAATTTTCTTTCTAGGTTTGTCCTTTTTTCATTGGTTGTTTGTCATATCTGAGCTTCCCTTTTAAATTATCATAGCTGGGACTTTATCTTAGCCTAATTTGTTTTGTGATCATCATCTTTGGGAGTTTTTGTTCTGAAATTACATAGTTTGTCTTTTGTACAAGTTCTGCTAATAGAAATCCATTGAAGAATGAGCTTTTTTGGGTTTTTGTGCAGATTTGTGAAACGCAAAAGGAGTAATACAGGGAGTAGATGTTGCTAAGAGAGGAGAGGTGAATCGAAGGAGAGGGGTTGGTGACATGGAGAATTCAGCTTAAGCAATTTTATAAGTTAACGCAAACGGAATTTCATGCATTCTGTTCTTGCCCACCAGTTGAAATCTATTTTCTGTCTTAAGCTTCCGTTTATAGAAATGTGCTTATGAAACATACATTTCCCCATCTTCCATCGTTTTTACAGTTTTTTGATACAAGTTGATTATAATCACGTGAGGAATGCATGACACTGGGCGGGAATCGGGGAAATTAGTTGTTTGTTTGGCTAGTTGTTATGTCAGTTAGAGGAGAGAGAGAGAGAATTAGCAACCTCTGTAATAAAAAGGGAAGTCAGTATGTAAGGAGGGCATCGAGAATGAAATAGAAAATCTCTTCTCCCTCTATCTTCTTGTCTCTCTAGAATTTCTTTTGCTTTCTCAGAAGATCATTAAGCTGTATCATTTGGTATCAGAGCCTCATCTTGGGCCTGAATTCTTGACATCCCAGATCCTGACATCACATTGAATTCCTTTTTCTTTTTCGATCAAGTGGCTAGTACCTCTACTCGATCCAGGTTCTTACAATCAAACACCATTGTTCATTCAATTCGATTATTGGTTTGCATCCCCAATAATCAAGCTCAAAGGATCTGTTACTCTTGAGCTAAGCAATGGCGGTATCAAACAACACTAGATCAAATGAAAATCGCAGATGGGAAGAATTATACCAACAAATGCAACGCTCCATGGAAGAATTTAAAGAGGAGCAAGGACGTGTTAATGACCAGATTTGGGAGCTAATCACGGGCCTCAGCAGACAAGTATTACAGATTGCTAATAATGCAGTAACTATGGGAGAAGTCTCTTCTGGTAATTCTAATCATCCTTTGTCTAGACTCTCTAGAATTGACTTTCCCAGGTTTGATGGGGAAGATGTACAAGGGTGGGTGTACAGGTGTGAGCAATTTTTTGAAGTTGATAACACTGCTGAAAATTTGAAGGTTAAGATTGCTTCAATACACCTGAGTAGGAAAGCTTTGTTGTGGCATCAATCGGTTATGAAACATAGAAGCGAGAATGGTTGGCCTAAATGGGAAGAGTACAAGAGGGATATTACCACTAGGTTTGGGGCTAAACCTTTTGATGACCCACTGGCAGAATTGATGAAACTGAAGCAATCTGGGACGGTAGAGCAGTATCAAGAAAATTTTGATGCCTTGATTAATAGAGTTGAATTACCAGTAAACCATGCTATTAGCTGCTTCCTGAGTGGATTGAATGATGAAATCCAACATGCGGTGAGAATGTTCAAGCCACAGACACTGCATGATGCTTATTGTCTCGCTAAATTACAAGAGGCAAACCTTGCTTCAATTGCCAGGAAGACTAAGCCCATCTTGGACAAACCTGCATCTTACACAAGAACTGTTGGGCCCGGATATAAATCCTTTCAGTCTTCAACCCCTACACAACAAAAGTCCAGTTACAGTTTCTCGTCCCAAAGAAGCACTCCAGGCTCTAGCACGGGGTCTGTCACTTCTAGACCAAGGATTACAGGCAAGTCATTAAGTCCTAAGGACATTGAGGAAAAAAGGGCAAAGAATCTGTGTTTCTTCTGTGATGAGAAGTATTTCCCTGGCCATAAATGTTCGGCTCAAGTATATAGGCTGGAAGTGATTGGGGAAGAGGATGTTGGGGAGGAGGAGAGACAGGAGCAAGCTGCGGAGGAAGCGGAAGAGGGAGAGGCACTGATACAGGATGAAGTTCCTCAACTGTCATTGAGTGCTTTGAATGGTATCAGCACCTACTATACTATGAGGGTCACTGGCAAGGTCAAAAACAGTCCACTACATATTCTAGTGGATTCAGGAAGCACCCATAACTTCTTGGATATAACCACAGCTAAGAAACTTCATTGTGAAATCAGTAAAATTCCTCCGTTGCAGGTAGTCATAGCCAATGGCCAAGAGCTGAATTGCAACTCAATGTGTAAAAACTTTTCTTGGACCTTTATGGGGGAAAGTTTCTCTACAGATGTGATGTTGGTTTCATTGGGGAGTTGTGAAATGGTTTTGGGAGTCCAATGGTTGTCCAGTTTAGGCCCCATTTTGTGGGACTTTGAGAAGTTGAAAATGGAGTTCCATTATAAAGGGAAGATGGTGATATTAAGGGGTACACAGAAGTCTGACCTTGAGTGGCTGGAAGGAAAAAAATTCCAGCAGTCTATGCACAAATCTGCTCAGATGTTTGCACTTCAGGTACAGCCCATATCAATACAGGCTTCCCTAAACACAGCTGCAGTATCTGAACCAGAATTGCAAAGACTATTAGATGAGTATGCTGAGATATTTTTGGAGCCAAAAACTTTACCCCCACGCAGGGACTATGATCATAGCATTGTTCTTAAGCCAGGTACTTCTCCAATCAATGTCAGACCCTACAGGTATCCTGCATTGCAAAAAGATGTCATAGAAAAAACTGTCCAAGAAATGCTACAGGCAGGGGTGATAAGACCTTCACATAGCCCCTATTCTTCTCCTGTTGTTTTGGTGAAAAAAAAAGATGGCTCATGGAGGTTGTGTGTGGACTATAGGCAATTGAATAAACATACAGTTTTGGACAAATTTCCCATTCCAGTTATAGAAGAACTCTTGGATGAATTACATGGAGCTGAGTATTTTTCTAAGATTGACTTAAGATCTGGCTATTGGCAAGTGAGAATGCACCAGGAGGACATCGAAAAAACAGCTTTTAGGACACATGAAGGGCATTATGAATTCATGGTCATGCCTTTTGGGTTGACTAATGCTCCCTCTACTTTTCAAGCTCTCATGAACCATGTGTTTCACCCGTACTTAAGAAAGTTTATTCTTGTCTTCTTTGATGATATACTTGTGTATAGTGACTCTTACAACTACCATCTGCAGCACTTAAAGATCACTTTTGAGGTATTAAGAAAACATACTCTGTTTGCCAGGTTGAGTAAATGCAGCTTTGGGGTGCAAGAGGTAGAATATCTTGGGCATATCATCTCAGCTAAAGGGGTGGCCACTGATCCGGCAAAAGTAGCAGCCATGAAGGATTGGCCTGTACCCTCAACAGTGAAGCAACTTAGGGGATTTTTGGGATTAACGGGGTACTACAGAAGGTTTGTGAAAAACTACGGCCAACTGAGTAAGCCACTCACTGAGCTATTAAAGAAGAATGCCTTTCAATGGGATGAGGAAGCACAACAGGCTTTTGAACAACTGAAAACAGCAATGGTTTCAGCCCCTGTCTTGTCCATGCCTGACTTTTCTTGACCTTTTGTGGTAGAAACCGATGCTTCCGGGGTAGGTATAGGGGCTGTCCTAATGCAAGAAGGCCACCCTATAGCTTATTTTAGCAAAGCATTGGCTCAAAAACATCAACTACTATCTGCTTATGAAAAAGAACTTATGGCCGTGGTGTTGGCGGTGGAAAAATGGAGACCCTATCTGTTGGGAAGACACTTTGTTATTAAGACTGATCATTTCAGTCTCAAGTATATTTTGGAGCAGAAAATATCTACTGCATTCCAGAGTAAGTGGTTATCTAAGCTACTGGGGTATAACTATGAGATCCGGTACAAACAGGGCAAGGAGAATGTGGCCGCAGATGGATTATCTAGAATTTATGGGGCTCAACTCTTAAGTCTCACGATCAGCACCCTCAATTCTGACCTCCTGCCTTCTATCAAGGCTTCCTGGTCCCAAGACAATTTTTTGCAACAACTTATCGAGGCACTTTCTGCAGGTCAACAGCATAAAAAGTATACTTGGCAGCAAGGAGTTTTGTATAGAAAAGGAAAAGTTGTGGTAGGAAATGTTCCAACCCTGAAACAACAGCTGTTGCAGCTCTTTCATGACTCTCCCACTGGGGGGCATTCAGGAATGGAGGTAACTAAGAGAAGATTAGCTAGTTTACTATATTGGAAGGGGCTTAACAAGGATGTCAGGAACTATATTAGGGCCTGTGTGATTTGCCAACGAAACAAACCTGACCTAACAACCCCAGCAGGCTTGTTGCAACCCCTACCTATCCCTAATGCCATATGGGAAGATATCTCTATGGATTTTATTGAGGGATTGCCTAAATCAAGGGGAAAGGATACCATCTTAGTGGTGGTAGACAGACTAAGCAAATATGCCCATTTTTTAGCTCTGCCACATCCCTTTACAGCTGCCACAATAGCTCAACTTTATTTTGAGCACATTTTCAGGCTGCACGGGGTGCCGAAAACTATTGTGTCTGATAGGGACAAAATTTTTCTGAGTAGATTTTGGCAAGAACTCTTCTCCTTGATGAGAGTTTCACTGCAGATGTCTACTGCCTATCATCCACAAAGTGATGGACAAACTGAAGTGGTAAATAGGTGTTTGGAGGGGTTTTTGAGATGTATGACTGGGGAGAGGCCAGCTGAATGGGCCTTGTGGTTGCCTCTAGCAGAATGGTGGTACAATTCAAATTGGCATTCATCAATTGGGGTTACTCTCTTTGAGGTGGTGTATGGACAACCACCAACTATACACATACCTTACCTAGCGGGGGATAGTAAAGTGGAGGCAATTGATAGGAGTTTGAGGGCCAGAGAGGACTGCATTAAAATGCTTAAGTACCACCTGGAGAAGGCACAAAGTAGGATGAAACATC
Source organism: Carnegiea gigantea (assembly GCA_029747015.1). NCBI lineage: Eukaryota > Viridiplantae > Streptophyta > Magnoliopsida > Caryophyllales > Cactaceae > Carnegiea > Carnegiea gigantea. The sequence continues at coordinate 68,587 of JAKOGI010002548.1, forward strand.
AAGCTGACAAGCATAGGATGGACAAGGTCTTGGATGTGGGAGATCTAGTATATGTCAAGCTACAGCCATACAGGCAGCAGTCTGTGGTTCACAGGGCCTCTCAAAAATTGTCCGCAAGGTTCTTTGGACCCTTTCCTGTGATGGCTAGGATTGGGGCGGTTGCTTACAAGCTGCAGCTCCCTGACCACTCTAAAATCCATCCAGTCTTCCACATTTCCCAACTTAAAAAACATGTGGGGGATAGACCCACCCATAGCACTCTACCTGAGGTAAATGAGGCTGGGTTGATGGCTGCGGTACCCATTGCAGTGCTGGATAGGAAGCTAGGCAAACAAGGTAACAAGGCTGTAGTGTATGTCCTCATACAGTGGTCTACAGGTTCTAAGGAAGAAGCTACATGGGAGTTATACTCAGACATTGAACAAAGGTTTCCAGCTTTTGACCTATCAGCTTGAGGACAAGCTTCTGGAAGGGGAGGCTGTTGATACAAGTTGATTATAATCACGTGAGGAATGCATGACACTGGGCGGGAATTGGGGAAATTAGTTGTTTGTTTGGCTAGTTGTTATGTCAGTTAGAGGAGAGAGAGAGAGAATTAGCAACCTCTGTAATAAAAAGGGAAGTCAGTATGTAAGGAGGGCATCGAGAATGAAATAGAAAATCTCTTCTCCCTCTATCTTCTTGTCTCTCTAGAATTTCTTTTGCTTTCCCAGGAGATCATTAAGCTGTATCATTGGTGGCCTGGAGGAGCCAGCCGTGACCAACGTGGCCGTGACCAACGAGGACTCGGAGTGGTGGCCTGGGGGAGCCAGCCGTGACCAACGAGGACTTGGAGTGGTGGCCCACGGAGTGGTGGCCTGGGAAGGAACCAGCCGTGACCAACGAGAACTCGGAGTGGTGGCCTGGGGAAACCAGCCGTGACCAACGAGGACGTTGGCCCTTAAGGGGGGTCGAATGTTACGGATTTGACCAGTTGCAAGGAATGGGACTTGTCCCACATCGGTTGTATGGGCAACTGATGAGGGGTTTATAGATCAAATGGGCTCTCTCTCCTAATAGGCTAGTCTTTTGGGATGAGTTCTCCTGTTTGGTCTGTAACAATTGGTATCAGAGCCAACTCGGAGTGGTGGCCCACGGAGTGGTGGCCTGGAGGAGCCAGCCGTGACCAACGTGGCCGTGACCAACGAGGACTCGGAGTGGTGGCCTGGGGGAGCCAGCCGTGACCAACGAGGACTTGGAGTGGTGGCCCACGGAGTGGTGGCCTGGGAAGGAACCAGCCGTGACCAACGAGAACTCGGAGTGGTGGCCTGGGGAAACCAGCCGTGACCAACGAGGACGTTGGCCCTTAAGGGGGGTCAAATGTTACGGATTTGACCAGTTGCAAGGTATGGGACTTGTCCCACATCGGTTGTATGGGCAACTGATGAGGGGTTTATAAACCAAATGGGCTCTCTCTCCTAATAGGCTAGTCTTTTGGGATGAGTTCTCCTGTTTGGTCTGTAACATTTTTCATCCATGTGATTAATTTTTATTTACCCAATAGATTGAATTTTTGTTGGAGTATGCCTGATGTTAGAGATTGAATTCATACTATATAGCATCCAATCTATACGATTGGTGTCAACACCCCCCGAGGATCCTTTTTTGTACTCTTTCTTTTAGTGTTCAAGACAAGCGAAGGCAATAACCTTTGTTTCTTCTCTTAGGTTGTTCATAATTAGGATTGGACATTTTCAACATTGCCCTGTTTCTTGATTTCTTAAGGACGCTATTCTATTATGCTTGAGCCTTCAAATGACAGCCTCACATTCAGATGATAATTTTCGATTCTCATGCTGAAAACTAACATATTTTTAGAGTTAGCGTTGCCAACAATTTCTACCTATCAAACTTCTGTGCAACTTTCTTACTTTTTTAAAATAGAGGTAGTGTATAATCAGAAGTCCGTTCGCAAGGCTCCTAAACTGATGATAGTTTAGTAGCCCTGTTTAATTGCTTTTTTTTTTTTTTTTCCCTAGGGCTTCATGCTTCTTAAACTCAGCAATCTGATATGATGTATTAATTTCATCATTTTTGTTTTATTTTGCATAAGTTTATAGAATTTCTTTTTGTTTATGGAATATTTTGAAATTCTTATGTGTATGAAGCTCTACAACTATTTTTTTAGCCCTTTTTTTGGTTGTAGCCATAAGTTGGTTTTTTGCAATTGTCTTTCAAAATTGTATCACACCTATGCTTGCTCTTAGTTCATTTCGTCCCTAGAGATTGTACTAGGTTCTAAATCAATTGTGATGTTTTAGGCAGTGAGTCAGGCGCTAGGTGCTAGATAGGGTGGGAATGCTTTATTGACTTCTGCTTTCATTCAAGGTTTGATTTAAATTAAGCTTCCAATTCATCCAATTTTTCATGACTATTTACACCTTCTATCTTAGCTACTGCCTTAGTAAACTTCTTGCCCTTGAACTATGTCCGTTCACATTTTAATTGCTTTAGGGATTGTATATTTTTTTTTTTTTTTTGGTTGTTTGGGTTAAATTAATGAATTTGTTTGAGGTTGGACAAGGTGCTGAATATATCAAATGATAAATACATAGCCTTACTTATGGCAATGGGGTTGACGGTGGTGTGAGATAGTGGATTGACCGTTGTTATTTGGGTTAACTGTTAGATGTTGAACACAATTCTGATGCCGACTATAATGAATAACAACAGAGAGACCTCACTTTTGGCGATGGGTTGGAGAAGATACGTGGGTTGTGGAGGTCCAAGAGCGGTGTGTGTCGATGTGGAAAAGTGTTAGAAGGCAAGATAGGGTGAGAAATACAATTACTATAAGAAGGGGTTAATTGTATGCAACGTGCTGGGGTGAGTAGTTAGTTTGTTGAAAAGAGTAGTATTAGAAGAGCTGCAAGTAGATGGGTGTTGCGTGTAGAGTTATGAGCCCCCCCCCCTTTCAAATTTTGGTATGAGGAAACATGTTATTGAGACTATTTCTTTCAGTGCTAAAGAACTAAGGAATGTTGATTATTTAGTTATATCGAGAAAATATGTCCGAAGTTTGCTACTTTCATACTTCCATTGGCATGGAGATTGTGCCAAATGTTGGAAATTGATGATTTTTGTTCGAAGAAAACCTCTATCTGAGAGTCAGTTGGGTGATGATGCCTTTTATTTGACTAAGAGAAACAAACACAAGTTTCTCTTATAAGAAACATGACTTTTTTTTGTTTTGGGGGGGGGGGGATTGTGGTAATTGATGAGGGTCTTTATCTCTTGTCTTTTTTTAAAAAAAACAAATAAATGTATCTCTTCATTTGCTTCTTTTTTAATAGTGACAGTTCTTTATTATTTGCGTAAAGGTTTATTAGAAGACTTAAATTGGTATCTCGGGCCAAGTTTGACTTGGTTTATTTATTCTTTTAATTGACTTCATATAGTAATATTGATTTTCTCTTGAAACTTCTTTTCAGATATCCAGTTTCGGATCCTAACTTTAAAATAGTAGATGGAGATTGGCATTCATGTTTTTAGAGTCAAATCAACCGGAGGCTAGAACTAGGAGGCTGCTCTGATTTTACTCCTATCCCCTCCATCTCGGTTCAATTGGCGTTGGAATTGTGTGGAGACATTGCAGTATTATTTAAGCAAAAGCTGTAACCTAAGGCAATTGATATCCTAAACATGCTTAAATAGTTTGGTATTAGGGATGAGATTTGCTACTAGATTCATGGATATTTTGGTTGATACTAATGCATTTTGAATGCTATTTGTGTCGGTATTAATTTGGGGATGGCTTGAATAGAGTTATTTGATCAATAACCATCATAAATTTTATAATCAGCATTGTGGCCTGGGCTACTATACAGTTTTATCTTAAATAGTTCGCTTGCTTTTTTTATCAAGGGCATAAATGTTTTTATAAAAACGAACATTTTATAAACTTTTAGATGTACCATATTTATGAATGTATTTTATCTGGCAAAATCTAGATAAGAAGTTTGCCAACCTAATAATGTAATCTTGGTAATCGCCATTTCAAATGTCCTGTATTGATGAATGTGTTTTTACGTGAAAAAAAAAAGCAGAGTTATTTATGCCAATTAGAATAACTCTCATATGTTCTCTTAAAGACATAGAAAATTGGATAGTCAGATAATAAAATGAACTTTGAAATTTCAAAGTATCATATAAATTACATGTGGGTTAATTTTGTTGATGCTTGTTACAAATAATTTTTTATGTCTTTTAATGTTTATATTATCTCTTCTTTGTTGTAAGATTGAATAATTATTTGGTAATGCTAGCAAGGTATCATACATTTATTTAAAAATGTTAGCCCGGGGCAATGCGCGGGTCTTAACTAATGATAATTAAAAACCATGTTAGTTTTGATATTTTCCACCACATCTGGTTTTTCGCTTGGCAAGGCATCACTCTCTCATTCCTCATCTCATTTATTTGTTTTGCCAAAATTATGCTAAATTGTTTGTCTAACCTCCCCCCTCCCCCCTTTATGGCAGATACGCTATGCTGGATCTTAAGTTTCCAACTCTCTGATTTACTATATCCTTCAGAATTATACCTTCAGAATTGTGTCGTGGGTGGTGGGAAGAAGAGGTGAGCACCTTCAGAATTGTACCGTTGAGGCCTTGTGCGTTCGTCATATTTTGCTGGTAGTAGGTCTGGCACAGGCCTGCAAGGGTATTGTCCTTCTTTCCTAATTTGTGGATTATTTTTAGGTTTTAACAATTTACTTTTACTCCGTTGACTTTGATTTAACTGGACCTAGTTGCGTTTGAAAGGTACTGTGCAATTCTTGGTTTCTTTAGAAAATTGTTGTGAACTTTTAAGGCAACTTCCTGTGCTTCTCAACTAGTTTGTGGCAAATATCTGAATAGCTTTTGCATATCTACTAATTTTGTGGCAACTATTGTTTCTTGTCTTTGTTTATTTCGTGCATCTGTTTATTTCCGCATTATAGTAAGTAAGGTTTTTAGTATTAAACTGTGTTTACTTTTTATTGTATCTTTTATTTTTATTTGTTAGACCTTCTTTAAATATTTTTATTTCTATTTTTATTTGTTCCTTTGTGTCAAAATTGGCAAACCTTTTTGCTGGGAATTGAAGGAAATGGGGTGTTTTAATATGTATTTATTTCTAGTATTGTTATTACTACTATTATTTTTATTATAATTGTTTGTTATTAGTATTCTCCTAGCGGAAATAGTAATAGTATCTTGCATTATTGTATTGGTGGGAGGTTGAGGTTGAGGTTGAGGTTGGGGTTGGGGTTGGTAGCTTCAGCTAGTAGCGAGTAATGTAATAGTTTCAGCCAGTCCTCCGGGGGGAATGGAGTTAGGGGGGTAGGGTTTCGGCAGCTGCGCCTAGCATCTTGGAATATCGGTTCTCTTACTAGTAAGTCCATAGAATTAGTTTAGTCGTTGCATAGACGTAGGATTAGCATAACTTGTGCTCAAGGGACTAAATGGGTGGAGGCTAAAACTAGAGAAGTTGATGGGTATAAGCTGTGGTATTCGGGGTCTAGCAAGGCTAGGAATGGAGTTGGTATTTTGGTTGTTAAGGAGTTAGTTGACTTTGTGGTTGAAGTGAGGCGTAAGAGTGATCGAATTATGGCCATTAAAATGGTGGTGGAATCAGAAATCACAAATGTGGTTAGTGTTTATGCACCTCAAATAGGTTTGCCGGACGATATTAAGAAGCAATTTTGGGAGGATTTGGATTTGGTTATTCAGGACGTAGCTCGGACTGAGAAACTTTTCATAGGAGGAGATTTTAATGGCCATATTGGTGTCGAAGCAGGTGGGTATGATACGACTCATGGAGGTTTCGGTTACGGGGAGAGAAACAATGGAGGAGTTTCTATTCTGGATTTTGTAGTTGCCTATAAATTGTTGGTGGTTAACTCCTTTTTTAAGAAGAAGAAGGACTATTTGGTGACCTTTAAGAATGGCGCCTTAAAGACCCAAATTGATTACTTCCTGACTAGGGCGGATAATAGAAGGTTATGTAAGGATTGTAAGGTGATACCTAGTGAGTGTTTACGTACTTAGCATAGATTGCTAATCTTGGATGTGGAGCTCAATTGTTCAAAGTGGAAGAAGAGAAGTGTTGGGGAATCTAGAGTTAAGTGGTGAAATCTTATTAAAGAGAATACTTTGAAGTTAGCAGAGAGGATTACCGAAGAAGGAGCTTGGGGGCAGGCAGAGGATGCAGATACAATATGGGAGGCAATGGCAGAATGTATTCGACGGTCGGTTAAAGAAATCCTAGGTACTTCTAGGAGAGGTGGCAGCATAATGTAAGGAGCCTGGTGATGGAACGAAGAGGTAAAGGAGAAAGTCAACGAGAAAAAAGAGGCATACGCTACTTTCATGAACAGTGAGATGGACGAAGAGAAGGAGACTAGTAGAGTTAGATATAAGGCTGCAAAAAAGGTAGTCAAGAAAGCTGTTGTTGTAGCTAAGAGCATGACTTATGATAGGTTATGTCATAAACTGGGGACCAAGGAAGGTGAGAAGGAAGTCTTCAAACTGGCAAGGGTAAGGGAAAGAAAAACAAAAGATCTGGGTGTTGTGAGGTGCATCAAAGTTGAAAATGGTAAGGCGTTGTCAGAGGATGCAGAAATCAAGGTGAGATGGAAAAGGTACTTTTTAAAACTCCTTAATGATGAAGTGATGGTAGATTCCGAAAGTAGGGAAAGTGAAAGTAGTGAGAACCTGCTTGACCCTCATTTGGGTGAACCTATCAGTACAGATTAAAGAGATTCTGAAGAAGTTGTCCAATGGAAAAGTAGAGGGACCAGATCAGATACCAGTGGAAGTGTGGAAGTGTTTAGGTGAAGAGGGATTGAAGTGGCTAGTAGAGCTTTTCAATGTAATTTTGAGGACTGCTAAGATACCTAGAAAATGGAGGTTTAGTACAATCATCCCAATATACAAGAACAAAGAGGATATTCAAGATTGTAATAATTATAGGGGTATAAAGTTGCTCAACCACACTATGAAGTTGTGGGAAAGGGTAATTGAGAGAAGGTTGCGGAAGGATATTCTGATTTCTAATAACCAATTTGATTTTATACCGAACAGATCAACCACAGAGGCGATTTACCTCCTTAGAAGACTCATGAGATTGTAAATGATAGAAAGGTAGATCTTCATATGGTGTTCATTAATCTGGAAAAAGCATATGATAGAGTTCCGCGTCAAGTGTTGTGGGAATGCTTGGAAAAGAAAGGAGCATCTCCTTTGTATATTCGACTTATTAAGGATATGTACGTGGAAGGTAGGACGAATGTTAGGACTCTAGGAGGGGCTACCAATGACTTCTTCGTCGGTATGGGCCTACACGAGGGTTCCGCTCTAAGCCCGTTTCTTTTCACTCTAGTTATGGATGAACTTACAAAAGGGATTCAAGATGGGTTACCATGGTGTATGTTGTTTGCAGATGACATTGTCCTTATTGATTGAACCAGATGGGGAGTTAACGATAAGTTGGAACGATGGAAACGTACACTGGAGTCTAGAGGTTTTAGAGTAAGTAGATCAAAAACGGAATACCTGCATTGCTGTTTCAGTGGTAGGGAAGATGGGAGGGGAGAAGTCACCATTGAGGGGATGACGATACTAAAGGTCGAGAAGTTTAAATATTTAGACTCGATCATTCAGCAGAAAGGGGATATTGACGAAGATATTAACCAGCGCATAAAAGCGGGTTGGATTAAATGGAAGAACGCTTCCGGTGTGCTGTGTGATAAGAGAATGCCTGTAGGATTAAAAGGCAAAGTATACCGTATGGTAGTTAGACTTGCTGTTTTGTATGGTGCGGAGTATTGGCCTATAAAAAAGACGCAGGTCTAAAGGTTAATGGTAGCAGAGATGAGGATGATTAGATGGATTTGTAGCTATACGAGAATGGACAAAATTAGTAATGGGGTAATTAGAGATTTAGTTAAAGTAGCCTCTATCGAAGATAAGATAAGAGAAATAAGACTTAGATGGTTTGGCCATGTGAAAAAAAGGAGTGTGGACGTTCCAGTGAGGAGATGTGAGAGGATTAACATCACCGGAGGGAAAAGAGGGAGGGGGCAACCAAAGAAGAGTTTGGACAAGGTGATTAGAGAGGACTTGAAAGTTGTCGGGATGACGGAGGACATGGCTCAGGATAAGAGACTATGGCGGGATAGGATTAAGATCTTAGATCGCAGAGAGGTGGTTTCGTAGTTTTCTTTTGATTGCGTTAGGGTAGGTTTGATTGTTGTTTTTCGGATATTGTGTTTGTATACAGGTAGTACTTGCATATGAGAAGAAACATTGTATGCCTACGTCTGTTGGCTAAGGTATGACACATTCCTCTGCTTTGTTGTACTAATGTTTACATAATTATTGCCCCTGTTTTAATACTTCTTAGTTCAATTCCGTAATGCTTATCCTTAGTTTTGCTCCATAAAATGTGTTCACAAAATCGTTCTTTTATAAAATGTTTTTACAAAATCCCTATCTTATGAAATGTTTTCACAAAATCTGGTTTTGTGGGTCTCTTGGAATCAGCCTCTCAACGGACAGTCATGCCGGTTGAGGTAAGGTTACCTACATCTAGATCTCCCCAAACCCTGCGAAAGCGGAACCCACACTAGGAGGTGGTGTTGTTGTTGTTTATTGTCTTTATTCTTTATGTTTTTCTGAAATTATTCTCTCTTTTGTTGATTAGGGAATATTATGGTTTCATTGGATATTGTTGTTGCCAGCTTTATCAGATGACAAATATTAAGCATATCCAAATGTGTGCTTGTCAGAGATATGCCTTTGATTCATTTTCTAATAAGGAGTGTGGGTTGTGTTGTGTCATATCTTTGTTAACTCACTATCGTTAGCTTGAACAGGTCAATTTGAATTGTACCATTGTTTTTCAATTGAGTTGCCTAACGAAGCAGAATTATTGAAGCACCTTCGTCCCTTTAGTGAATATTTATGGATATTACTATCATTAGTGCTAAATGTAAATTTCGTCCGTCGATTGTTTCAGCGGTCTTGTTTGTGAATCAGTGGTAGAATATTCACTACGGCTGTTTTCCTGCTCTCCTCCCCTTCTTTTTGTGCATGCACATAAGTGTGTTTTCATGTGTGTGCCTTTTGGGGTGGGAGAGGGGGACGGGGGTGCTTGGGTTGTTGCACTCATAGTTTTTGCTAGTGTACTGCCTGAGCTTGCTATTGTGCTTGCTATGACCTATTGGGGGTAGTTGTTATATCGTTCATCCGGTTGTACAAATGCAATTGTACAACCGGACCCACAAATTGCCCCCACGTACAAAACACAAAGAAAACCGCCGGATTTCGGCTCACTAAAAATGCCCTATAGCTCACTAAAATATGCTGTTGTGCATCCAGTTTCGCTCACTAAAAATAATGTATAGCTCACTAAAATATTTTAGTGAGCTGAGACACAGTTTTAGTGAGCTAGTACGTATTTTTAGTGAGCAGATATACCGAAACTAATGTATCTTATGTACTCAAGTTTCACTTAGTAAAAATACTATATAACTTATTAAATGTGCTATTGTACTAAAAAAGTGTTATTGTGAATCTGAAACTCACTAAACTATATTCTAGTTGTCTATATTTTTTTTTAGTGAGGTATGATATTTATTTACTGAGTTGGTATATCATACAACCGGTTGTACAGAACCAATTGTACAATTGAATTTCAACTCACTAAAAATGTATAGCTCACTACAATACTTAGTGAGCTGAGCTACAGTTTTAGTGAGTTAATACATACTTTTAGTGAGCGGATAGATCAAATCAATGCATCTTATGTATCTTAGGTTTCACTTAGTAAAAATACTATGTAACCTATTAAAATGTGCTATTGTACTTAAAAAAAGTGTTATTGTGCATCTGAAACTCACTAAACTATATTCTAGTTGTCTATTTTTTTTAGTGAGCTATGGCATGTATTTAGTGAGTTATGACATATATTTAGTGAGTTGGACTATATTTAATTAATTCACTACATTTCTATTATACTCATAAAATATAATACAAACACCCTTATGGCATAGTAAAAAAATGATTGAGCTATAACATAACCCAAGAATTTCACAATATTATTTGCTGGCTATCTATACTATTCTTTTTAGTGAGTTATGCTATTTATTTAGTGAGTTATGATAGATATTTGGTGAGTTATAAAATATATTTTGTAACCAATATGATTTAACGTGGAATACTAATCATTCATAATAAAAAAATGAGTGAATAAACAATTTTAGTTAGCACATATACTTTTTTGTTTATATTCTAAGGTATGATATATTCGTCTTTTAGTGAGGTATGACTTATATTTAGTGAGTTATGACATACTTTTAGAGAGTTGGACTATATTTGTATTATACTAACTAAATATGTATAATACGAATGCGCTTATGTCATAATAAAAGATAATATAAATATTTCTTACTAATATTGTATTGCTCATTAAATATATTATATAACTTACGAATGCGCCTTTGCCTTTTGAAACACCAGTAGGATTACACAAAATTCTAACATAATAATCAACATCAACAGCCTCAGCAGCAGAACGATCTAATGTAGATATGAAAAATGAAGTATCATTTGCAAAAACAACATAATTTTTGTGGTGAGCTATAACGCATAATTGGTGAGTACAATCTTCATTCTAGTGAGCCAAACGCTTGTGTTAGTGAGCAGAAATGCTCTATGATGCAAGGCAACAGATTTCTTATAGTGAGCTATTGTTTTCCCTATTATGCTTAAGATTAATTAATTATAGTGATTATATTTAGCGAGCAGAGAACTGATTTATGATTGCTGAATACAAGCTCAATACAAGTGAGTTAAATGTATTTCTTTAGTGAGCCAATGACTACACATAGCTCATATTGGTGAGCTGTTGTTTCTCATATGTACATAGCAACAATGAAAATATCATCTGGAAAGACAACCATAACATTTGTGGTGAGCTATAATGCAATACCGGTGAGTACACAGGTCAATTCTAGTGAGCCAAACATTTCTTTTAGTGAGCAAAAACTGCTCTGCAGTACAGGGTACCATATTTTTTATAATGAGCTAAATGTATACCTTTAGTAAGCCAACGACTATATTTAGTGAGCACATAACTCATAACGGTGAGCTATCGTTTCTCATATATCGCAAACCAAAATTTATATAATGCAATCCAGTTCAAAAATCTCGAAATTAACTCATCAAAATGCAAAACTAACGAACACAACTTCCAATCCCGAAAACAAAAACAGAGATCAAAAAAGCACTATTAAAATTGACGAACAATTCCCGTTTTATGAAGATTCAACACTAATAGCGACGTTAAGATCAAACCCAACCATTCAATAATTGCTGAACATTAAAGCAATCGAAGCAGCGAAGAGCAATTGAAGCAGCGAAGAGTAATCGAACAATGGGGAGAATAAAAATCGCTATTTTAAAAAATTAAGGAGAATGAATTTTTTTTTTTAAAAAAAAGCCTAGGACTCGGCAGTTGGATGACTCAAAATCGCTGTTGGTAGGCCCGGGTGGACAATTGAGTTGTCCACCCGATTGTACGTAATAATTTACGTATTGGGGGTGTCTGTCCTTTCATCTGTTTGCCTGACTTTTACTCCATGCAAACAGGTAGAACCTGCGACTCTTGTGGCACTGGCAATTGGATGCAAACAGGTGTTTTTGGTATTCTTTGACATCCTTTTTTTTCCAGAAGTTTTTGTAGTTAGTTTGATTGCAGACTGAGCCCCCCCACCCCCCCCAGTTGAAAAAGTTGAAAGCTTCTAGGATTGATATTTGTGGTCAATAACTCTTAGCCTTTTTGCTAGTTAATTAGGTGGTGAATTGCTTTCTGTCTCAGTAGCCAACAGCATGCTGGAGGTTCTAACTTTGTGAGAAGGGCTACCATGAAATTCGTAATTTAATTTTTTTTTCTTTGGGGGGGGGGTCTTCACAGACTGCTAGTCTGCTGCCTTATTCCCTCCCCCCCCCCCCCAAAATAAGGGAAATGTAAAAAAAAAAAAAAAGAAAGAAAGACGACATGGCACAATTGTATTTTTATTGACCTGTTTTGTTTACTTTGGTTAATTAGCTAAATAAAATTCCAAACCCATATATGAAGACATTATGGATAAACATAGGCAACTATAAATGTCGGAAAACATCCCCCCCCCCGGGCCTGGTAGCAGAGTAACATCCAATTGATGTGTACAAACTGTGCAAAGCTGCATGGGGGTTTTCCCCAGATTGCTACCTTATTCCCTCCCCTCCCCAAAGAAAAGGGAAACATTAAAAAAAAGGAGGAAAAAAGAAAGATGATGTGGCGCAATTGTATTGACCTGTTCGGTTTACTTTAATTAATTAGCCAAATAAACTAAACCCATATACAAGGACGTCATGGACAAAGCTAGTCAACTATAAATGTCAGAAAACGTTTTTCCCTCCATTGGGCATAATAACGGAGTAACATCCAACTGATGTGTACAGACCATGTGAATCTCCATGGGGGATAGATCATCCTATATGTATAGTTGATATTCGAATAGATTTAAGCGCACGGAGGCATTGGATATTTGAAGCTGGAAAGTTACAGTGGTCTTGTCCCTTTGTTACTGTTAGGTTGGTGATCCTGTTCAATTACCAGCTACTGTGATTTCTCCCTTGGCTGAAAATCTGGAGTAAGCATTTTGATTTCTTACATTTTCTAAGTTCATTTTTATATGAGAATGCATGTTTATCGTCTAAATACTTGGTCCTATCACTTTTTCCTGTATAGATATGGCATGAGCTTGTTCAAAAGATTTCAGAGGGCAGGTTATCCAGTGTTTATGCCAAAGACACAGTACCGTATGCATCCTGAGGTTAGCATATTTGGCGTTTTTTGTGATGTTTGACAAATTTTTGAGTGTTCATATATACTAGGATTCAGGAATTATTGCAGTTCCCAAGTCATTGTTGTTAGGTTGTCTGGTTTTGCATAGCCCAAGCTGTTGAACGGAAGGATTTAGGTTTTGAACATACTGTTTATAAGTATGTTGTTGATTTGAAACTTATGTTCCAGTTTTATTCAGATATTATATATTTAGTACGGTGAAACAATTGCAGTAGTGCTCTCTGTTATTTTTTATTAGTGTTCTTTATTGGTCATCCTTTGCAACAATGATCTTTCATCTAATATTAAGTCCCCCCCTCCCCGGTGCTCCCAAGTGCAGCTGCTTCCCTTTTAATGAACTTTGGACTGTTATAACTTTTGTTCAATGACTTTCAGGGATTGAGTTAAAGAAAAAGTTGATTTATTTAGTATTGTCACATCTGTAATTTTGATTAAGTCAAATATCAGTACATGGTCTCTGTTTGTTTTTCTGTGAGGTGATAGGTACTCAATGCCTTCTAAATCTAAGGGTCGAATGGGAATAGCATCTTTGCTAATTGCTATTAAATTGCAGGACAAAGTTGTGTAGATCTGACCCCTGCTTTGGAACGTTCTGTGGGCGTGACCGACCCCTTCTGTTTTGAAACCTGCCTTGGGCATGGCTTCGTGATGATGATAGACGACTGATATTGAAAGCATATATTGTTGTTCTTTTGCTTCTGAAACATAAGTGAAACAAATGTGTTGTTATTTGGACAAGCACACACTTTGATATGTTGTGGTATGATCTCATTGGAAGTGAGCTCTTTATATGTTCATCTGAAGAAGTTACAAGGGCTTTTGAGACCATTAAATGTGCGGTGGGTCCAAAAGCAGTAGCAAGGAAGAAATGTTTGTGTTGCCAGAAGTTTTGGGAAATTTGTAAAACAGCTTGCACTTCTATCTAAAAGAATTAATAATGGATCAACGTCAAAGCTCCCTGGAGGGAAATAACATTTCCAAAAAGAAATATTCTGAAGTGACAAAGTTCAACTTTATTGTTTAGGACCTCCCTGTCCAATTTTTGGAAACTGATTATGTCCTTCATTGGTGTGGGACTAGTCCCATTTCTCCATTGTATTACGTAAAAGTTCTGCATCGTTGGAAAAGTTTTGAGGGCATTTAGAACTGTCCACCTTACATACTGTGGCTTCTTCTAATTGCTCATGATGGGCAATTGCAAATCTAAAAATAGAATGTCCAAACCAATGAACTCAATCTAAAGATAGAACGTCCAAACCAATGAACTCAATCTAAAAATAGATCTTTAATCTAAAAATGAAATTAGAAAACGTAAGAAATCAAACATAGAACGTCCAAACCAATCTAAAAATCTTTAATCTAGATTGGACTTTTTTGCCTAGAGAATCGAAGTTTTAATGTCTTAGCCTGCAAATAGTTATAAATTGTATGCGTTGTCATGGACAATGCAAAATGATTATCTTGTTATCATGGCTAACAAATTCATCATTAACTCAACCATCGTGTGATGGGAAGTCAGAAAATCTTAAGGAATGAGGGGGATCAACTATGTTACATGGACTCGGATATGGGGTGTCGGACGCGGGTACGGATCCGAATGTCCGACTCGTTAAAGCTCTAACTTTAGGACAGGGGGACACCGTCCAAAATTTGGACACGAATATGAGGACTCATAATTTTACATATGGAAGTTGCAATTTCAAGTTAATGTTCTTAGAATATTTCAATAATTATAATATTATCAACTTGCCAAATGGTTGAATATTAAAGATCCATTAAAATAATAACGAAGAAAAAAAGAAAAAGACCAGATCTTCCTAATTTTTATCACCTTTGCTGCTTTAGAGTTTGGATAAGGATCCAACAAGGATCCCATGTTCTATCCGCAAAGTGTCGTGTACGATACAGGTACGGCGGGGCAGAACGGAGAGTCCTGGTATCGTAGGTGACCAACAATGGTTGTGCCTTCAGATTTTTGCATACTTGCATAGTTGAATTTTGATAATTAAAAGTCAAAAAGTATTCTCAATGTTCTCGTTGCAATTTTGATGTCCTCTCCTTTGGAAGAATTGGGGTGTTTACTATTTATAAGTTCAAGACATATAATCTAGCATAGTCAAAGAAATAATATCAAAAATCAAGAGCATTAGGAAAAAATTATCATATGCTGTCAGCTCTTTTGTCTTGTAAATAGAAACAAGGGAGACGAACTCAATTGCGGGATCTTGGAAAAAGTGGACTCCACACTCCTCCGCCCCCCCTCCTTGTTATGCTTTGATCTTTGCTTAAACATCATGAATTTGATGGTTACTTGTTTGGGTTCAATGGGATAGTTGAGAAAAGTTGAATTTAGCATTTTATACTTGGTCATATCCTTCCTACCATTTCAACATCAGTATTCATGGGATTGAAACTTATGAACTCTCAGCGCTAGTTTTTTTCATTATTGCTATTCCATTATTGATGTCACAATTCTATTCCTTGAGCAGATACGGAGCTTTCCTTCCCAGGAATTTTACAATGATGCATTGGGAGATGGTTCTGATGTTAAGAAGCAAACCAAGCGTGCATGGCAACGTTACCGGTGTTTTGGACCCTTTTGCTTCTTTGACATGCAGGATGGGAAAGAGTCACAGCCTGCGGGAAGTGGGTCTTGGATAAATGTAGATGAGGTTGAGTTCGTGCTTCTTGTGTATCAGAAATTGGTCGCTAAATATCCGGAGCTCAAGTCAAGCGACAAACTAGCTATTATCTCCCCTTGTAGACATCAGGTCAAACTATTCCTACGGCGTTTCCAGGAAATGTTTGGGATTGAATCAGAAAAAGTAGTGGATATAAACACTGTTGACGGTTTCCAGGTATAGCGTCTCGATATTTATTGCTGCTTTTATGAATTGTGCCATCTTGGAGCTCTTATGTGCAGAGTTTATTGGTATGTGTAGCTTCGCAAAATTGTGTGCATGAATGCCAGCAAAAAAAGACGCTGATCTGCTTGGAAATTCTGGAGGATCCCTGAAATTTTTACTGGAGCTCTGAAATTTCAGTGAATGTCTAAAATTTTTAGGAGCCTCAAATATATAGATGAAGTTCAGAGGCTCTGAAGGTGTGAAATTTATAGAAGAGCCTGATGTTCATAGAGAAGCTGTGAACTCTGTAGATGACCTATAAAACGTGTCAAAGATCTGAAACTTCTAGTGGAGCTCGAAAATTATTTGCCTGGAAGGTTCCCTAGAAGAATGAACAGTGCCATTTTGACACCCCCCCAAAAAAGAGAAACTAAAAAAAAAAAAAAAGAAAAAGTTACAATGTCATCATGCGTCGCTTGTGCTTTCTGATCCTTGCTAGGTGTTTTACGTCAATCAACCGATTCAACCGTGTTGTTACTGCTGACACAATCATGTTAGGACCATTTGTCCTAAGAAGCTATGTTATTGAACAGCTGGCAAATTCACTACACATAGTCCATGCAAGGAAATGTGCTGCTGGGTTTTGACCTTCTCGAACATTTGAGGCTTTATATGAACATATTGAATTTCTAGCTCATGTTGGGTCTCCTATCTTTGTCGGTGATGTCTGTGTCAATGACTTACCTGGTAATTTTTTCAACAAGCTTACTGGTTTAGGGGACTCTCCTACTGGCATTTCCTGATGGAATCTCAACCCTAAAGGGAACCTGACAGTCAAGTTCTATATTTAAAGCTCTTATCCCCTGTCGCTCTACTTACTACTGCATGTTGTGTTCAGTTCAAGAGTTACCTTGGGTTCTTCTTTGCTAGTCTGGTGTTCCTATAAGATCTTTTTAACTATTTAATGCCATATGTTTGGGTGGGCTGGGAAGCAACACAACGAAAATTTTTCAACTTCGATAGCTCCTTAACAAGTCGGGAAATATTGGGACATTGACTCTTATGTGCTTTATGTGCACAGTGGGCTCGGAATCCAGTGTTGTCATTCTGCAAGGCCCCTGGAGTAATGTTTCAGTTGCTTTGGAATGTCTTTTGCTTCATATGCCATTAGGGAAGCATCTTTTGTATTGGGAGGGTCTCTTTGGCAGAAAGGTTAAAAAGAAATTACCATCGTTATCCCTTGTGCTTTTTTTGGATTATTGAGAGAGAGCGAGAGAGAGAGAGAGAAGATGTTCAAGGATGTGGAACAGCCTCTTAGGGGACCATTAAAGATAATTACTAGATTATGGGAGCTTTTGCAGTTCTCTTGATTTTGCTAACTTTATTAATAGTCTCTATTTTGGATATAATTGGTCTCTTTGTATCTATGGTATGTCTATTCTTGGTTTCTCCTTATCATTAAGACTTCAAGTACTTTAGGACTTGCTGATGAATACAAGAACATACACTGCTTGCTTGGATGCAATGGATGAACCTGCATGCTTATCTAGAGCTTGCACAAACATACACAATCCCCCACCTGCACCCCCCCCCGGCAAAAAAAAATCCTGCCCCCTGTATTTGTGTCTTGGTGCACGAAGCCCTTATCACTTACACCAGTTTACATGTTCAATTGTGTCATTTTGTGTGCTATTTTGTATAGGTTCTGACAGTTGCACAATACCTGTGCAAAAAGTACAAGACTTATTGTGCTGTTTTCTACAGAGGCAACCAGAATTGGCAATTATCCAGTCAGATTGATGGGTTACTTGCTGGCATTTGTTGCAGGGATGGGAAAAGGACGTAGCGATATTATCGTGTGTCAGGGCAAGCAAAGACAAGGGTATTGGATTTGTTTCTGATTTTCGGCGTATGAATGTTGGTATCACCAGAGCTCGGTCATCTGTCCTAGTAGGTCAAGTGAAAATTTGCATATCCAATGAATTTGTGGTTGTGGTGTTGTCCTTCTAAATTGCAGAACTTTTAGGTTGTGGGCTCTGCATCAACTCTTAGGAAAGACCAGCACTGGAGCAACCTTGTAGAAAGTGCTGAGAAGAGCAATGGTTTCTTTCAGGTAAATATTTTTTGTCATGTCAAAGATGCATATTCATGTCCTATTAAAAATTAACCACCTCAAATATGCAGAATTGTACATTTTCTGTTGACACTTCCAATTCCCAATCCATTAATAATGAATCACGGTGAATCCGTTAATAATGAATCACGGTGAAGCTGTTTCTGAGTGGTGCATCTTCTTTCAGTGGGATACTGATGGTGGTAGACATTAGTGTCTGGGAAGTTTTTCAACATAGTTGACGTGCCTGGCTGAATGTTTGGACTTGAAAGATTTAATTGTTGAACAAACAGAGATATTTACGAGCAAAGATTAGATAGTACTGCTCAATGTGAACTATTCTTGGCAGCTGATAGTTATATGCAGTAACCAAAGGAGGATATTGTTTAGTGATATTCCTTTCACCGTGAGTGGTTTGGGTTTGGTTTCCCCCTCCCCCCTCGGCAGAGTCAGGCTGATAGCCCATATCAAGGTGTACAAATGGCATGGTGGTCCCCGGGGGGGGGGTACTGAAGGAGTAGATGAGCAAATGCAATCTTTATCTTTTGGTCTTCAGAGTTTTCGGAGGATTTGCTAGCCCCCTTGTAACAGCTATAGAAGTATCCTGCGTTGTGGTTAATTGAATTTCATGTCTTCACACTGTGGCATGCCAAATGTAGTCTCAAAACCACACAGGATTAAACAAACAAGAAAATTTCATGTGTTGACCATGTGAAATTTGATTTATCAATTGTGGATAAGAACATGCATAGTCTGTTATTGTTCCTTTTTAGGATTTTTCCCCCCTTATGGTGTTGTCGCAGAAGAATATGCAATAATCTTATTACTCGGTGTTTATTATTTATTGAAATGTAATGAACTACAGGGTAAAATGTTGAGCATTTAAAGGAATGGGCTGATAATCAGCAACGAACACTTCTTATTTCAAGTTTAGAGGCGTGAAATGCTTTGCTGTCCATTAAGAAGTATGTTAGAAAAGACCATGGAATAAACAGAACGAAAGTTATGCTTAAGATTTCGACAAAATAATGGGTGATCAGCTATACACCCTTGAAAATTTTCCTTTACTCCTTCCCATAAAACTCTCTCTCTCTTTCTATTTTTTTTTTGGGGGGTTTTTTAAACCGGCAAGATGGAAAGGTGATGGGAAGCCTAGAAATTAGTCTGCTGGTGTGAATATGAAAATACATGACTAGGGAAAGAAAGAGGGGATGATTAAGAAGATTAAAAGTTAGCGCTTCTTTGGGTGAAGAAAGCTAACCAACAGCAGCTAATGCCCTGGGATCTTGCCTAGTATACAGTAGCTTAGGTGCAGACACCCTGCCTTCTGAAAAGGTGGTTAGTGGGCCACATACCTCTCTAGCCGAAGTTTCTCAAATGTAGAGCTTGATCCCAAACAACGGGCTCTTATTCTGTGTTAATGAGGCTGGAATGCTGGATACTAATCTACACCGTTCGTGGCATGTTACGAAGCCTTATGCAAAATTCCTTGGTGATGACTTCTTGGAGAAGATGGCAGTGGAGGAGAAGGTTGTGTTTGAGGAAGCTATGGAAGAAGATGAAACCCACCATGGCGATGTTACCAATGTAGACCCAGGATTGGCTGATGAGAATTATTACCGTGATGGGGATATGGATATGGGCATTGATGATGACTAAACTCTCGGACATCAGAGCTATTCGGAGATTGATCCTGGTAGTATGGATGTGTCCTCATTTTGGCTGCAGTTGAATTACTATTATTGACACTTTAAAATCTCCAGGTTTTGGGGCTTGAAGCATCAAAGCAGCAGATGGGGTCACGTAAAAGTTTTTCTGACAAAATATGCTGACCAGGGTATGACTGCAAGAGAGAGAGGCCGGCAGACAACTACAACATGCGTCTGCCAGCATATAGCAGCTGAAGATGGCTGTAAAATGGCATATACTGACTCTGAGAAATTTGGCTACCTGCCTCAATAGAGGTGGCTGTGTGTGTATTTATAGGATAAATTAGGGTTACAGAGAGAATAATTACAAGCCCACAATAATAAGATTACATAAGATATATATATACACTATTACACCCCCTCAATCTGTACGGGGTGGAACCACGGAGAGATTGGCCTTGAATTGGAGAAACTTCTGTGAGGAGAGACCCTTTGTGAAGATGTCTGCAACTTGAGACTGAGTAGGGATGAAGCGAACCTGGAGGTGCTTGTTGGAGACCCTATCTCGAACAAAATGATAATCCACCTTCATATGCTTACTACGATTGTGTAGAACAGGATTGGAGGCAAGATAAGTGGCAGAAACATTTTCACAGAAGAGTCGAATAGGAACCTGGACCAACACATCGAGATCCATAAGCAGTTGACGCAACCACTGAATCTATGCGGCCGTGTATGCAGCGGTGCAATATTCTGCCTCAGTGGAAGAGCGAGAGATAGTGGGTTGCTTTTTGGCTCGCCATGAAATGAGATTGGAGCCGAGAAAGACAGCAAACCCGGTAGTAGAGCGACAGGTGTCGGGACAACCAGCCCAATCAGCATCGCAGAAAGCCACCAGAAGATCCATCTTAGAGGAGGACTTAAAGAACAAACCATGATCAAATGTACCCTGCAAATACCTGAAAATGCGCTTGACAGCATGTAAGTGAGCAGTACGGGGGGCATGCATAAATTGGGAAACCACTTGTACGGCATAAGCAATATCAAGTTTAGTCATGGTAAGGTACTGCAGTGCACCAACCAGACTTCGAAATTCAGAAGGGTCTGCAAGTAAGTCACCATCAGTTAAGGACAATGTGGTTCAAGAGACACATGGTGTGCGAACAGGCTTGAGGGTATGAAGGTGAAACTTTTTGAGGAGACCAGAAACATACTTATGCTGAGAAAGAAAGAGGCCCGAAGGAGTACGTACAACCTGAACCCCAAGAAAGTAATGAAGGTCACCCAAATCTTTCATTGCAAAATGGTGAGATAAATGAGAGATGAATTTCTGAATGAGGGCGGGGTTGTTACCAGTAAGAAGCATATCGTCAATATATAGAAGTAGGACTAAGATAGTGGATTGATGACGATAAACAAACATAGAGGTGTCCACTTTATTGCACACGAAACCATTAGAGAGCAAGAAAGCTGAAGCGCTGAAACCAAGCCCGAGGACTACAATAATACATCTGATCTGCAATGGAAATACCAACGGAAAAAGTTCATTTTTCTGACGGAAAAAGGCCATTCCGACGGAAAATGCGACGGAAAACGGTACGTCGGGATTCGGCTCGTCGCAAAAATTATTCCGACGGAAATACCCCGTCGGACACCCATTCTGCGCGAACAGGCGAACGGCAAAGGAGGGGAATTTCCGACCGTCGGAAATTTCGTCGGAATTTCCCCATTTTCTAAAATTTTTTTTTCCAAAATTTGATGGAAAAGCCAAAAAAAAAAAATTTTGATGAAAAAGCCCCAAAAAAAATTTTTTTTAAATAAAAATTTTATTCAACATCCAAAAAAGAAAAATTTTTTTTTGCAAAGTTTTCAGAAATGTAATACGCACGTAATAATTATCAAATATGAAATTTTAAATATATCTATCAACAGAAATGTGCTAAATTAAATATTAAGTACGACATTGTTTTGAATGTACACAAATTACTAAATTACTCAGAGTCGGATAAATTTGTGAGATCGTCGTCATTGCCATTTTCGGAGTCCTCTTCATCATCAGGATTCAAATTGATTTGGCTGGAGGAGCCTGCACTTTGACCTTTAAAAAATCTTAATTTTTTTTTCAGCATGCGCTCTGTCTTCCCCTGTTTCTTGGCTATTTGAGTTATAGCTTCTGCTTACTTGTGTATGCTCTCATTGGGGAGTTGTGCTTGCTGTCTTGGATCAAAATGCTCAACTGATGAGTGACGTGCAGCTGCAATGTAGCTGATTTCTTCAACTTGACCCCATCCGCGCCAAAACCGTATACACGGCCTTTCTTGTCGAGATTTTCTTTAATCCAAAACTCCTCTTGGGTCATAGATTGCAGTTGAGAGCCCCCTTGAGTTGCAGCTTGGGAGTACTCCTGCTATTTGTTATGATGATCCTTCTGAAAATTATAAAAAACAAAACTATTTTATACTGAACCTACAATTGTAACATATGAATTATCTCTAAATAGAATGTGTAAAACTTACATATTTTTTGGCAGATTTTTCATCCACAAAAGTTTTGTCTTTCACCTTGCAGTGAGTGTCCTTGAACAATTCCTCACACGTGGGTTCCTTACCTAAAATGTGGGCCTGAAGAAAAAAAAAAAGTAACCAGCAATTAAATATAAAGAAGGACGATCTGCAAGAACCTTAATCCATACCATACTTTATATATAACAAATATACTTATTAATAATCACATTTCTTACCAGGCGCCTTTTCCTTTCACTAATCGGAATTGAGCCACATGTATGCAACGAAGAACCAAAACCTTCAACATCACTCAATCTATTCTTTTTATTTTGTTGACTCAATTTCTTGAAGTTGTCATCGTCACTCCAATGTTTAAGCATATCATTCCAAACACTAGGCGGTAACCACTTCGGTTTTTTGTTGTTTTTCCTGGCGTATCCTAGGATGTCGCTGAGTCGAGTTGCACCTCTGTACTCAAAGTTACGCCGTATCTGAGTTTCATTGTCTGGATGCCAGTAGTAGTGTTTCTGCGCCAAAATTGAAGTATATTAGTAATTAAACATTCCAAACAATCCAATTACGACTTTCAAATTCATTGTACAGATAATTAACCTTGAACTCATTGAACCAAATGTCTCTCTGAGATTGTGGAACTTCTCCCCACGTGGTCCAAGGACGTGGGTACTTACCTGCAAAGCTTTCGACAATTTTCTGAACTACACCCTGATATGGAACAAAACTAAGAACACAAAAAGAATTTGTTAACAGTAATCAGTGTATGTATCAAAAGAATATCATTAGTGAAGAAGTTACAAACTTCATAATGAACGTACGTGTCACCATCACATTGTAAATATATCTTATTATTGGTGCTCGCTGTGTCACTTTCAGGTGCAGGACTGTGTCTATCTCTTCCTCCCCCTTCATTTTGAACCCCTTCGTTGTGCACTGAGTGACTTGGCATTCTAGGTTGCCCCATAAACTGATTACTGTTGAAATGTGGACTAACAGTACCAAACTGTTGATAAAGTAATGGAGTAGATGAAGCACCACCCATGTAAGGAATATTGGGTTGAATTGGTGGTTGCATACCTGCACCAAACAAAAGTGGTTGCATGTGAGGTTGCTCATTCATACTACCAAAATAATTTCCGAATGGTTGACTTGGATCAAGAAAACCTCCAAACATTCCAGTAAAGGTGTTTGTATCATAGTTTTGATCAGCGGGATCATACTGTGGGGTCGGCTGTGGTACTTCTCTACCCGCATCATTCGTGACCGTTCGACCACGGTCACGTCCACCATTAAGTCCAGACATCTAACAATAAGAACAATAAAAAAATACGACCGCGCTATTTTTCATACTATTGTCAGTGAAAAATTACAGTACATACAAACAATTTTTTTCTGAGTTTGCAATAAAGAAAAACTTTATACACATGCATAAATATCAATACAACGAAAAAATTTAATCAATCATGGTGGGACACATCGTCATCGTCATCATCACCATTTTGCAATGCCGTATTTTCATCATCGTCATCATCAGTGTCTTCATCTTCATCCTCCCATTCACCTTCTTCATCCTCTTCATCACCATCATCATGTTCACCATTCCCATCGTGATTATCACCCCAATCATGTCCATCAACATCATCAGCTTCTGCAGTTTCATCGACTAATGTAGTGACTATTACATTGTCCACATTCATGTTTGTCATTCCAAACTGTTGATAAGCAAGTTCTAGGTTATCTTTATCTTTAGGAGCACCGCGAGGTTTGTTTGGTATAGCTACCCCCCAATTCGCTTTTCCTGATATCCCCTCAGGGTACTTAACATATACCACTTGGGTTGCAACATCAGCAAATATGAATGGGTCAAACTTTGTGTAACGTCTGGTATGATTCACTTCAGGATATGGGGTAAATTTAGGATAACATAACCCCCGAGGAACATCTGGGTCAAACCACTCATAATTAAAAAGTACACATTTTTTAATTGGCTCACCCGTGAATTCAACACGAATAATTTCGTGAAGTATACCATAATAATCCCCTGGTATTTCGTCACCTTCGCAACTCCTTTGACACACACGCCACAATTATATGTTGCTTTACCTTTATTTCTAGCCTTGGTATGAAACCGGTAACCATTAACTTTATACCCAGAAAAACATTCCACCACCATAAGCGGTCCATGAGATAAGTTCACCAAAATTTCTTGCCTCTCATCATTAAACACCTGATATGAATTGACCTACGAAGAGATAAAAAAAGGCAATCATCTTAAGAATTACATAAATGTGTTTTAGGAGTTGAAGATTACTTATGAAAAATTACTTACATTACACTCAAACCACTGTGCAAAATTTGCCTCGATGAACAAGTCAACTTCCACATCACTCGCGTTTGGATTATGACCGCGAAATTGATGTCTGAACCAACTGTAATGTTCAACGAATGAAGTTAATTAATTATTATTCGACAATTATTAAGTATTCAAATGAAACTTTCAGTAATTGATATACTTACTCCAAATATGGTTGCACTTCAGCACAATTCAGTAAAATGTGAAGGCGAGCGACACGGTACTCTGCTTCAGTAAATATCTTCTTCCTCAATTCCCAAATACTTAGGCTATCCAAACTTGATTGAAAATAGTACTCGGCGAAATGTTTTATCTCAAACGCCAAGTATGCGTGAACCATAGATGCCTCAACACGAGCTTTATTCTTTGCCGTAGGTTTCAACCAACCAAAGTACCTCTTAAAAGGATACATCCATCGATATTGAACAGGGCTACCCAACAAAGCTTCTTCGGCTAAATGAATAGGCAAATGTTCCATGACATTCCGAAAATCAGGCGGGAACACTGTCTCCAATTTACAAAGAATTACAGCAATGTTCTTGTTCATCTCTTCCAGCATGATAACTTGTAGCTCACTGGAGCATAGGTTTCTGAAAAATTCACTCAATTCGACCAAAGGTCCCAACACATCATTCGGAAGAGCAGCAAAAACTACTGGAAGAGGATTCTCCAAAAACACATGATGATCATGACTTTTCATATTTTGCAACTTTATGTTAGATGGATCCACCCAATTGCCCACATTAGAGCAATAACCATCAGGCACATGAACGTCCCGCAACCATTGACAGACAGCCCTTTTTTGAGGTAACGACAGTGCGAACTTAGCTTTTGGCTTATACAATCTATCAGTTGACCCTCTTGTAGCCAAGTCCAACTCCTGCCTACTACACAAAATAGACATATCCATCCTTACTTTGATATCATCCTTTGATTTTCCCGGAACATCCATAACTGTGTTTATAATATTTTCACTGAAGTTTTTCTCAATATGCATCACATCAAGGTTATGCCTCAAGAGTTGATGCTTCCAATACGGCAACTCCCAAAAGATACTCTGCTTTGTCCAATTATGTTCATTTTCCTCAAATCCCGAAATTTGAAAATTGATATCTGTAGTCACTTTAGGCAAAGTCGATATTGTATCATACAACATCTCACCAGGAATCTTTCGGGGAGGGCCAATGTATATGCTCTTTCCTTTGCGAAAAGCAACTTTATTAGCTCTAAAACAATGAATACGAGAGAACCGACGATGGCATTCGAACCAAGATGGCTTTTGGCCATACTGTAACTGAAATGCACAATTCTGATGCATACAAACCGGACATGCTAACAACCCATGAGTACTCCAACCAGATAACATACCATATGCGGGAAAATTATTAATAGTCCGCATCAACGCGGCATGCAATCTAAAAGTTCCACCACTTGAAACATCAAATGTATCAACCCCAACATCCCACAGCAATTTCAACTCATCAATTAAGGGTTGCAAGTACACATTAATCCTGTTCTTTGGATTTGTTGGACCTGGAATAATACAACTTAAAAACATGTATGGAGTAGTCATACACATTTCGGGAGGTAAGTTATAAGGTGTTACCACAATTGGCCACACAGAATACGATCTTCGAGATATGGAAAATGGTGTGAAACCATCAGCACAAAGACCTAACCTCACATTCCGAGGCTCTGCTGCGAAGTTTGGATACTTTTGGTCGAAATGCTTCCAAGCTAAACCATCTGACGGATGTCGGAGAACACCCGATTTTTGGCGGTGCTCATGATGCCATCTCATATGGACGGCAGTCTTTTTTGAGGCATACAATCGTTGCAATCTCGGGATTAAAGACAGGTAGTGCATTTTTGCATATGGTACATCCTTATGACCTCGTTGGTTGGATTTCTTTGGTAATTGTCTTGCATGTCCACAAAATTTACATGCGGACAAACCCTCATCTTGTTTATAATAAACTATGCAACCATTAGGACAACAATCAATTTCCTGAATATCTATACCTAAATCTCTCACTTTTTTGAGCTGCTGATGATAATTTTTTGGAATGCCACTTTTAGAAGGGCATACATCTTTCATCAGGCCAACAATTTCATTGAAACAGCGTTGAGACATGTTGTGCCCCGATTTAATGCTCAGTAGCCTCACAGATGTTTCAAATTCAGTTATGTCACACCCTTCATACAAAGGTCTCTGGGCAGATTCAAGCATAGTGAAAAAGCCTCATGATTTACGTCATGAGGGCTACTCATGTTCATTTCATTAGCTTGAAACGCAGCATGCACCATGTTCTCCATATGATTATGATCGTTGTGATCATAATCAAAATTCATAGAATGTGAACTACTTGCACCCCCTACTTCCGAATTATCTTCTTCTCTATGACTTGTCCAATACGAATAATTCTTCACAAATTCCTTTCTATACAAATGAGACTTTACAACGTCAGGTGCAAAATATTGCATATTCTTACACTTGACACATGGACATCTATAAACTCCATTAATTTTGTACTCCTCCTGATTTCGTGCAAATTCATCAAACATATTAACTCCCATCAACCACTCATCTCTAAGTCCATGTCCATTAGGATTTCTTCTTCTATATATCCATTGACGATGCAACGGCCCATCCATATGTTGCTAATATGATTTCCTTAATTGTTACGTACACTACAATTAATTGTAATAAAAATCTTTCAAAAATGTATTGAACCAGTTCAACATATATATATGAATTACATAAAAAATATATTTAACATAACTATTAAATGTATCATAACACACCTAATTAAGCATAAAACATAAATTACATAATTTATTTCACACTTAACATACTTAAATAAAAATTAAACATACTTAACATACTTAAACAATTCAACCAAAAATTCAAGGCACTGCATATTATTTGTAAAAATAAATGTAATCAAACATCAAACACAGATGAAATTATTACTTCGTACTTCATTCGAATAAATAAATCCAAACCAACTTAATAACATATAATACAATTAACATAATGAGCAAACTTTAAGTAATATATGCTTAACACACCTGAATACATACTTAATATACCTAAAAAACACATACACTTCACATACTTACAAAACATTAATATATATCACAAAGCAAACAAAATACAAACATACTTAGGAAATTTAAAGTATTCCCTAAAACAAAACACATTACACATGTGTAATATACTTCAACATTTCATAATAATTATATAATAATTATAAATGTACATACTTATCATATTTTATTCCACTTATTCAAATAAATACACTTCACAAATGAAATTAAAATTTAACATAATTCACATCCATATGTTACGAAAAAATAAATTTCATATTAAACCAACCAAATCATATGAAAAATTAATCATGTCTCAAAAAAAGCATATTATTCACATATTCACCAAAAATTAATATACACAACAAATCGAAAAAAACACGCACTTAACATTATTAAACCATTTACCAAAACGAAACATATATTAAATTAGAATTATTGCACATATCACACATGCTGTTTAATTATTCAAATCAACATACGTCACATATTAAATTAGAATTACGTAATACTTTTTCCTTATCATAAAAAATTCTCACAACGCCTCAAATACAACAATTAATGTAATTAAACATATATGCTAAAAATAATTAATTTCACATAATAATATTATTTTTCCACATAGGTCTCATTAAACAACAATCACAAATGAAACCACCGATTTCACACCTCATCTAATTAAACAAAACCAAATGAAAAAATTACCATTAACATACTTACCAAACTTACATTAATATATACTTAACATATATACATAAATTCACAAAAATAACAAGAAAATCAAACATACTTTAAAAATCATACATGGTTAACATAACAAAAATGAAAATCACATAACAAATGAACATAATTTTAAAGCGCAACAATTCTACTAACCTTCAAACCCGAAAAATCAAACATATTACCGGCGGCGACAGGCGAGGCATCAGCGGCGGCGGCGGCAGCGGCGGCGGCGAGGCGGCGACGGTCACACTCGAAAAATTAAAAACATACAAAACATCAATTAACTTAACTATTTCAATTTTAACCAACGTATTAACAAAAAAAATAACTTACCGATCATTTTTCCGATCACCAAAACCTTTAACCTTCACTTTCTCTCTCTTCCCTCTCTTCCTCTTCGACACCTTCTCTCTCTAAATTTTGCATTTGCCGGCCAAACAAACCCCCTCCACAAAATTTAAAACGAACGCGGACGCTTGCCTCGAGATCCATAAAATCGACCGACGGAGGCCGACGGAATTTCCGACGGAATCCGACGGTTTCCGATGGAATTTTGTCTGAATTTCCGTCGGAAATTCTGGCATCCGTCGGGCCCCGCCGGTTTTTCGTCGGATTCTCTGATATTTTCCGACGTCCAGTTTCCGCGTCGCTTTTTCCGTCGGGGATGCGCTGCGTTTTTGTAGTGTTTCAAGCCATAAAGAGATTTCTTGAGGCGACAGACATGATTGGGATAAAGCAGGTGGATGAAGCCAGGGGTTTGTTTCATGTAAACTTCATCTAGAAAGCCATGTAAGAAGGCATTCTTGATATCTAATTGACGAATGATCCACGGACATGAGGCAGCGAGAGATAATAAGAGACGAACAGTGGAGGCTTTAACAACCGGACTAAAGGTTTCGTGGTAGTCAATACCTGCCTATTGGTGATTTCCAAGGGCCACGAGACGGGCTTTGTACTGCTCAATAGACCCATCAAATTTAAATCTAGTCTTGAAGATCCACTTACAACCTACCACATTCACAAAAGGAGTACGGGGTACAAGTTCCCATGTATCATTGTCTAAAAAGGCATTAAACTCTTCGGGCATGGCTTGACGCCAATGGAAGTGTTTAATAGCTTGGGAAAAGCAAGTGGGATCACCATCCGTATGCAATGTGCTTAACGAAAGACTGTTTTTCGTTTTAAAAATACCCAATTTTGATCGAGTCTGCATAGGATGGTGCGTAATCGGGGGTTGCAAAACTGTCGAGTCAATAATGGAGACCCCGGGAGATGTGGCTGGTGGGCTGAGCCCGAGGGATGGGCCGGACTGGGAAGATGAGGGTGTTTGGGACGGGGACGAGGAAGTGGGATGAGGGGATGCTGCAGCAATGGGGCTGGGCTGAGAAGGGTTGGGCTCAATGGGCTGACTCGAGGGGGGGACTGTGTCATAGACTGGGGTGGGAGGGGCTGGGCCATAAGGAGAAGGAAGCAACGTGGAGAGAGGTTTTGAGGCCGAAGGAAGAGGAGATAGAGAAAAGGAGGGCAGAGCAGGCTGGGCTAGAACTGGGGCAATGGGCTGCAATGGAGCAGTGATAGGGTGAGACTGAGAGGGAACAGAGGGCAAACTAGTGGGGCCTGAGGGAGATAAAGTTTTAGCTTTGATAATAGCGGAATAGGGAAAAGTGTGCTCATGAAACAGTACATGTCGGCTGATATAGGTACGACCGGATAATGGATCAAAACATTTGTAAGCCTTATAGTGTGGATCATAACCAACAAAGATACAACTTACTGAGCAAGGTTGAAGCTTGTTTTTAGTATATGGAGTAAGATTAGGAAAACATTGGGAACCAAAGGTCCGTAAAAATCCATAGTCAGGAACACGAGAGAACAACTTTTGAAAAGGGGAGAGACCCCGAAGAAGAGGTGTGGGCAATCGATTGATCACATAAGCAGCAGTAGAAACAGCATCATGCCAAAACTCATCAGGTAAAGAGGCATCAACAAGAAAAGTTCGAGCCATCTTAACAATATGGCGATGCTTTCTTTCAGCAACACCATTTTGTTGTTGGGTGTGAGGGGTAGACTTTCGAAAATAGATGCCATGAGCAACCAAATACGCAGAAAAGAAGTGTTATCATACTCCTTACCGCCATCACTCTGGAAAAATGTGATTTTGGTGTTCAATAAATTTTCGACCATTTTATGAAAAACACAAAAAATCGCAAAGGCCTCAGATTTAAATGTCATGGGATAGAGCCATACAAAGCGAGAGAAATCATCCACAAAAATAATATAATACTTGTACCCATGGGAGGAGGGAACAGGAGATTACCACACATCACTATGTATTAAAAATAATGGTTTATTAGCAAAATGTTCAACCTCTTGAAAGGGTAACTTAGTAGATTTGCCCAAAGAGCAAGAAACACACTCCTTAAATTGTTTAGAAGTAGCACGAATGAGCTTATGAGAACATAGGGTAGCTAAAACTCGGAAACTGGGATGCCCTAACTTACGATGCCAAACTTAAGCTGGTTGAACGACAGAGAAGTTAGCCAGGAGAGATGGAGATGACGAAGGAAGATGAATGGGGTAGAGATCTCCATTACTTGCAACTCGAAGTAGAGTAATCCCCGTTGTTTTGTCCTGTATGGAAACAAAGGTGTCATAAAAAAGAACCTGACCGTTATTATCACGATATAAACGCTTAATGGAAATCAAATTTTGTTTTAAAGAAGGAACATGGAAAACAGAATTTAAGCATAATGGACGAGAGGAAGTAGGAATATAACAACTGCCATTTTGGTTTATAGGGAGCTTAGTACCATCCGCAACCATAATTCTGTTAGAGCCATTATAAGGGATTTTAGAGACTAAATTACCATCAAATGGAGTCATATGAGCACTAGCGCCAGTGTCTGGATACCAGGTCTCTTGACCATCACCAAGAGACAGTGCAGTAAAAGAGGAAGCTAGACTGTCAGAAGGAACACCTGCAGAAGAGGGTAAGCGGGGACACTGGAGAGCAGAATGGCCAGGCTGAAAGCAAATTTGACAAACGATAGAAACAGGATTCGAACCCAAGATCCCTAACTGAGATGAAGTGCCTGCACTCAAAAAGTTAGAGTAGGTGGGGCGAGTAGCAAAACATGACAAGAATGATTTACCCATACTCATACCTGTGGGCACGCCCTGAGATGATGTGGAAGACTGAAAAGTGGGAGAAGATGTCGACTGAGAAGTGTTGTTATTCCTGCCACGCCCACCCCCTCCATTACGATTGGTGTTGTTGCGCCGGTTATTATTGCGCCAATGACCACGACCACGATTATTATTGTGGCCTTGATGTGAGCGTTGGGAGGTAGTGCCAGTAGATGATGAAGCTGACCCGGGAGTAAAGTGAACCACAAGGGCAAGGTGGGAAATGGGGTTCTCATCACTATCTTTGAATGCCTTAAGACGTTGCTCTTGTAGCAATAGTTGAGGATGCAAGTCATCAAAGGTTAAGTGCATCGGTACATGGGTAAGGGTAGTAACCAGGGTCTCATATTCCTATCCAAGTCCCAACAATGTATAGTGTACCAAATCAGAGGAGGGGACGGGATGGTTGATAGCAGCAAGACTATCAACAATGTTCTTAATTTCACGTAAATAGGCATCCATAGATTGCGAGTCAGACTTCCTAATGTTGGTAAGCATACATTTCAATTCAAGAGCACGAGCCATGCTAGCATGTAAGAAACGTTGATTTAAACGCTCCCATAAATGAAACGAAGTAGGGCAATCACGAACATCAATTAATATCTCGAACGATAGAGTGGCAAAAATCCAAGAACATATGTTCTGATCAACACGCAACCAATTTGGGAAGTTAGAATTAGGAAGTGACTCACTGGAAGCCGAAGTGATCTCCGAAGCTGGAGGAGGAAACGAACCATTAACGAAGTATAAAAGACCATGAGAGACAAGGACCGAAGTGAATTGGGTGTGCCATGTGAGATATTCCTCAGGTGAACCGAGCCAGACTGTGACGAGATTGGTGATGTTTGGGGCTAGTAGAGTTGCCCCAAGTGAAGGACTGGAAGCAATCTGACCAAAAATAGGGGGCAGATGACCAGAGGCAGACAGATGCGGTTGACGGCAAGAGGACCCCATCTCGAACTGAGAATACCCCGAGCGGCGAAACATGGAAGGAGGAGGCTGAACTTGGAGACCCGTAGGTTCATATAGAGGCAGAGAAGTATGAGAATTATAGACCGGGTGGGAGACGTTGTTGAAGTAAAATGGATAGGAAGGTGGAGGAGGGACAGTCGGCGGCTGCAAGGCAACACCATGCATAGACGGGGCAGCCAGGCGAGACTGAGAAGCACTGGCATCTTCAGCACCAGATGCCAGAGCCGGGACAGAAGAAGGAGAAGCAGCAGTCGCTATAGGAAGAGGCGACATAGCAGATGCAGGCAGTGGGGTGGAGGGTTCAAGCATGGGAGAGGAAATACCAAAGCATGAGGGTGGTGGTATTTCAGCCATGGCAGTGGAGAGGGAGCTGCTAGGGCTGCCGTGTGAAGGAGAGGAATATTTTAGGGTTTAGGTGATCAGTATGCTCTGATACCATGTAAGAAATTTGGCTACTTGCCTCAATAGGGGTGGCTGTATGTGTACTTATAGGATAAATTAGGGATACAGAGAGAATAATTACAAGGCCCATAATAATAAGATTACATAAGATATATATACACACTATTACTGACCATTGCCAATTTTTGAGATTGCTCTTTCTTTGATTTATATCCCTAATTTAACCAAAACTAGAAAGTGTGTAGAACATTTATTACGTAGAAGAGAAATTGTGCACATAAATGGAATGTGCAAATATAGATAACATTGAAGTGTTACTTAGATTTCTAGGCAGGAGGCATTTCAGGTAAATGTTTAAAGAGAAGCCTTTTCTTTTTTTTAATTTTTTTGGTGTACATTAGGTTGTGAAAACGTGAAAACCCTTGACGTTATGGTTATATTGGACATTGTTTACACGATTGTTTGCATTTTTATCCAATTATGTACAAATTTTTTATCCACTTGGAACACTTGTGTTTGTGTGCGTGTCTATATATATATATATATATATATATATAT